>MU224132.1:856529-876659 GCA_018584345.1 Thuja plicata | reverse complement strand
CATAATTAATGCATGGTTTCAAGATTTAATTAGAGACTACTTTGGAGAAGTAAATGTAATGCAAAGATGGAATGATCTGTTGGATCTGACCTAACCTAAGATCTACGATCTTATTTAAGCGGAAAAAGATTTATCTAACCTAGACAGAGAGGTATATGATAACCTCAAGGGGTTATTCATGAAGTGTGCAAGAGCTGATGTGTATGCAAAAAGGTTTGCATAGTTGATTTACTGTTTGGCATGATCTAGCAGAGAAGGCTGACTATAGAAGCAGAGAGTTGCATGTGTGATTTCTTGGAAAATTTCCAAGCAGATCAAAAGGTTGAAATGAAAATGCAAGCTATCTAGTAAGTTAACATCAGAGCTGTAATTGGATCTGAATTTGCAAAGTAAGTTGTATGTACTAGATCACAATTGCTGATTACTTTCTAACCATTGTATCAGTTAAATCCTTCAACAAGGTTGACCTAATAGTCATTTGTATAAATCCTCTAACAAGGTGACATTCATGTAGAATGTTCTAAGTCTTCTAACAAGGCCACTCTTGATAGGTGATTAAATCCTTTAACCCGGTCACACCTAGCAGTGTGTTATTGTAACCTTTAACAGGGTTGGCTCCTCACAGGGTATCACTTCAGAAGAGTGAAAACTTGGTAGCATGTTATTGGTTGTTTTTCCCATATTGAGTTTCCATGTTAAATACTTGTGTCAACTTGTGTGAATGCTTATGTTTTTCTTTACTGCTATGTTTCTACAAGCTAATTTCAATTGACAGTAAACTGCATGATTAAGTTGTTGACTTATGCTACTGCTGCCGAGTAGATCTGAAATACAGAAAGTTTTATTTGCTACATCTAGACCTGAAGATAAATGATTCACCCCTCCCCTCTCAGTTATTCTAAAATTCTAATAGAAGGTTCAACCTATAAAGGTGAACAAAACCCTAAAGCCTAAAAAAGCTAGGTTGCACATTAATAATTAATAAAAGAATTAATTATTAATGCACCTAAGAGAAAGCTTAAGCACTAAAGAGTAATAACTTAACTAATTAAATCAACATGATTTAATTAATAAGAAAACTAGTGATTACTCTAACACCCCCCTTAAGCTAAGCTCAGGGGGAAAGCTAAACTCAGGGGGAAAGCTAACCTAACACAGCTATGAAAGCAGGAAATGGGTCCCGACAATAAGGCTTGATCAGGTACCCAATACAAGGAAATCTCTGTAAACCGGAGACAAAGGAGAAAATCCAGTGGGAAAAACCCCTCTCCAAAAAGAGATAGAAAAATAAAGAAAATAATTGGCTTAAGAGACTCTCTCAAAACAATAAATACAACCAACCCCCCATGAGAGAGGGTTGAGACACCAAAGCCTCCCTAGAATGAAGAAACTCATGTCACAATGGTAGACGCCTGATGTAGAAACCAAAAGGAGATCCTGAAGCAGAAAATGATATTCCTCCCCTTGGGAAGAAATGGATCCAAAAGACGATGTTGAAGAAACCCTGTGAAGAGTGATGAACCAATCAGTCTCAAGATGTGTGCCATGATCAGATGCTGAATAATCTCTTTGTCTGTGCTGAAAGAAATGATGTCAAATCTAAACTGATGTGGAGAATTTTGAAATGAAACTAGTGAATGCACTGATAATGGTGGGTGAATAATGATAACTTGACTATCAAGGTAGAGGAGATGAATGTCCTCAAAATTATCCTCCAAATCTGCAATATAAGACTCAACAAACAAGAAGGATATGTGTGCAAGATAAGAGTACAGAGTAGCTATGTTTGGAAGGTAAATGATGCCATGTTTCCCTAAATCATGAACAACAGGGGATGTTGATGAAGTCTCAGTCTGAAGACTAGGAAATGTGAGACAAGCCTATGATCCATATGAAGATGTAAGGGTGTCTAAATACTCAAGCTCCTCTAAACTATCATGATCAAAGGGTGTATTCTCTATCCAAGAAATGAGTAAGAGACAATTTGAAGTAGGATCCTCTAGGAATGGAGAGAGATTAGGGTCTTCATAGATCTCCCAAAGACATGTCTAAAGTGGGTGAGGACAATCAATGTCTGATATAGCCAAACACAGTGTCATGATCAACACTAGACAATATAAGTCATACTATGTGATCTCTAATAATATCTCATTCTAATTTTCCCTCTGAAGTGGTTTGTTTAGGTATGAGATCATACAAATAAGGCAAAAAATTAAGCCACCTACAATGTGTAAGTATACCCTTTGCCCATGACTCATAATTACCCCATTCCAAAATAACAACTAAAGGGTGAGTAGAAAAACCCATGATAACTCTTTTAAATAAAAAAAAATGATAAGTCTTACCTTACTGCATTTAGATCAAAACCTGGTGGAGTGAGGAGGGAAACAGAAGCCACAATTTTGATGTTGAAAACAGGTACTCAAATGGCCAAATTTGCATACTAAACTTGCGCTAGGAGAACCAGCTCGGAAAAAGCTTTCCAGTGATATATGGTACTTTGAATTTTGATCCCGTATGCTCAAGATATGGTTAAAAAACCAACAGGACCTCTGAAAACAAGCTCTTTGGAAAAACTAGTCACTGGAAAAAAATTGATGTTCAATGATCGTCGCCAGGCATGAAAAAAAATTTGATGGTCATATGACCATCACCAGCCTATCGCTAACTACAGCTTGATGTCATCACCAAAAAAAACTGACGGCCTGAAAACTTTTGTGGTCACCTGAAAGGTGACATCATTTGTTGGAAAGGTGATGTCAGTAGATGCTGCAAGCCCGGTGACATGCAGGTGGAAGCCCAGTGGTGCACGGGTGGTGCCATTGCTTCATGGGGGCTCCTAGGTGATGCTAGGCCACGACAACGCTGGCCAGTGGCGGCCAGGCGCAGGTGGCATGCGGGTGGTGCACTGGTGGTGCGGGGGCCTTCTAAGCGCGATGGTGAGGTTCATTTGTGCTCAAAATGCACCAAAAAAATTTGTCACTTTTAGATTGAAGAAAAAACACCAAAAAAGATAAGATTATCGCCTTTGAATCGTTGCTTTAGAAACACCAGACCAAGCAGTAGCAATATGAATCTGATACCATGTTGGATTTGAGAAATAAAAATCCCCAGAACCTGAATAAATCTGCATGGAAATAACTTGTTATAGGAGAGAAGCCGAATGGAGGAAAAAGCAGAACTCATAAAGTACTCAAAGTGTGAGAGAAAAAAAATATTTTGAACTAATGAAAAATGAATTACAAGGTTCAACCTATAAAGGTGAACAAAGACCCTAAAGCCTAAAAAAGTTGGGTTGCACATTAATAATTAATAAAAGAACTAATTATTAATGCACCTAAGAGAAAGCTTAAGAACTAAAGAGTAATAACTTAACTAATTAAATCAACATCATTTAATTAATAAGAAAACTAACAATTACTCTCACATTTTAAAGTTGTTACGACCACAATGATGAAGTCATTACGACCACAGTAAGAATATATTTTTTCTCTTACATTTTGAAGTCGATACAACCATAATGATGAATATTAGAGGCAAGAGGTCACTCTTCCATGAATGGTGGAGTCATTTATAAAATAAATAGGATGTGCTTGTTGATCCTTGAGTCTTTGTTGTTCTTGATGATAAAAATCCTAACTAGGATGGGCAAGTGACATTAACAGTGATTTGCATTTTCATTTTTGGGTAATTGTCATTGAAATCTTTATATAATTTTACATATTGGCTTCATTGATATTAGTTGTATTAACTTTAAGTATTCAATATTCAATATTCAATATTCAATATTCAGTATTGACTTCATGGTGAAATGCAGTTTATATATCAATAATTCATTCATATGGTAACTTCATTGAAGTTTAGTTCCTCAAGGTGAATAATATGTTTTAATTCAATGTTTTGAGGCACACATCTTCTAAAGTGTACTTTTCACATGTCACCTAAGTGACAAAGCTGTGACCAAGGTACTTGAAAAGTTGTAGTTGGCTAGGACCTTTTGGTCGGTCCTCTAACCATTGTTTGATTTGGTATAATGTAATTATTGGGGAATTACATTTTTCCATTTAGAAGCATCAAATTTACCTGTTGGAATTAATATTTCAAAGGAAAAAGTGTATTGAAGGGGTCAAAATATGAGATCACCTTGGAAACACTCAAAATGAACTATTGTTCCTATTTTGTGGCTCATAAAGTTTGTAGTTTCAAAATGGCAAAATTTCACTATTTCGCGGGACAAAAAATAAAGGCAGTGAAATAATGATTTTTTCTATTTCACAAGTAAAATATTAGAAGGCAGAAAAATCATGATTTTTTGCTATTTTGTGGAGGACATATTAGTGGCTAGCGAAATGGCGAAGACGTTTAAGAGATGTTGGAATTTCAACTTGCTATAAAGATGATGTTGACAGGGATGGAATATGATAACAATTTGGAAATCTAAAAGCGACCCAGTTCATAAAATCCAATTTTCAAGCTCCCATCAGAATTTGAGTTTTTCCCAAGGTATTTTTGGTTTTTGACCAAAGCCAAATCCAAAAGATATGTAGTTATTAGTTAATTTGTTGATTAGTTTTTTTCAAAAGAAGTTTTTAAATTTTAGCATAGGGTGTTGTCTCTTCACCCTAAAGGGGTGTGAAAATCATTCATCCACATATATATATATATGTGACCTATAAAATGTAATCAAAATATATATGAAAAAAGGAGGAAGATGGCATTGTAGGTAGATAGCATGGATGGTGACTGCAACTAAAATGTAAATCAATTGTATTCACTTTTTTTATTAATACAAAGAAAATTTGTTTCCTATCCAAGATTGATGAAGTAATTTCATTTTTTTATTGGATTGGTCCTTTGCATTTTCAGTTTCAAGAATTTCCTCTTTATTGTTAGATGTTGGAGAATTGAGGTTTTAAATATTGGTTTTTGAGTATCAAGGGTTGTATACAAATATCTCATCTATATAATTCCTTGTCTAATTGGTTTCCTACCAAGGAATTAAATTCATTTAAACTAAAATAAATATTATTACTCATTTATCCTTGATGTCATGGGGGAGGGAATCTAAAGTTGAATTACAGAGTGTACATGAGGATTCGAATAAATCTTGACTACATTCTACCCAATTAGTTGGATAAAGGACTGGCTTGTGTATTTTCTCAAAGAAGGTTTTTAACAGTTGTATGAGCATTGAAGTTATTTCATTTCATCCATGCAAAATATATTATGTCATACCCTAAGAATTTTCCTTATACACAAATACAATTTCAGTTACAAAGCTTTCATAATATTCAAACACAAAATAAGAATTAAATACTTTTATTCTTATTAATTTCATGTAACATTTCTCATCCTGAGAAATCAAGGAAGTTTATATTTTCTATAGAAAAAAAACTTTGTGTTTGGGGTGAGGGGTTTACCCACCTAGGTTTAGCGAAGCCTAAAGTGAAGGGGAATAAGATTATTCATGTTCGTTGGCCAAGACTGAATGAAGCAATCCTATAGGAGAGTTGGCAAAGCTCTTGGATTTCCAATCTGCGGTTTTGGGAAGCAACAGTCATAAAGCCACATTTAAGTGGAAGTTAAGAGCATTAATTACAAGTGTGATGTGAGCACCTTATTTGGTTCATTGAGAACCACATTTCAAGCCTCATTTGTTTATGGTTAACTGCTAAGTTAACTCTAGCTCTATCGAGCTAGGACATCAGACTCATGACTCGGGACTTTCTTGCATAGTTCAGTTGACAAACCAACATAGGGAATGTTAGGATTGGATAATACTGAGAGGGGGGTATATCAGTATTATAGTACTTAATTAAATTCTTCAACCATTTAAACATTAACCATAAACTTGTAGTAAAGAAAAGAACATAAGAAAATGACATAGTACTCATAACACCATATTTTGTTTTCGAGGAAACCCTGGCCAAGGGAAAACCCCAGTGGGGCTGGTACCCACAAGCATGTACTAAAGTATAATGTCCCTATTAGGAGACATAGCCCTGTTAGGAGCCGAACATTATATAGCACATTTCCTTGTTAAAGGAATTACAACCCTGGTAAAGGTTCACAACACCCTGTTAGGGGCCAACTAAGCTTACAACTCTTACAAAGTAATTCTTTTTGCAAAGTGTTCTCAGTCATGAACAAAACAAGCAACACTAGTGCTTAGATAGTTCCTTTATAGTTATTCAATGATCTCTATCATTCTCTGATCTACTATTTTCTTAACAACTCATCCAACTGTCCATCAACATCCACTTCTACATCTTTATCAAAAATATCTTACATATATATCTCACAACTTTAGAAATATGGCTCCCAATATGAATATTACAAATATTACAAAGTCGGCCTTAATACAAAATACATTTTAATATAGTAAATATCAAATGCATAGTTGGCGCTCTTGCATAGTCAATGTGTAGGTTATCAAAAACCAAAATACAACTTCGATTGCCTGGAGTCCATGTCATACTCCCTCAATCTTCGCTACTCTCTAACTACTATGTATCGCTGTTCTCCTGCAGTCTATTTGTCTTCAATTCTTTCTAACTTTCCGTAGACATTACCAAAACCAAATCAATCTTAGGTGGAGATCATGCATACCCCATACTATCTTCCTCTAAGCTTGATTTCCCTAGTTCATTGATCTCGATCTTCGATATCCAAAATACTTCTATATCTTTGCTTCTATACTTAGTCAATTTCTGAATCAGCAAAACTTATCTTTATAGGAATCGATTTGAAACCCAGATGTGTTGCCATAAATGACAAAAAAAATTGAATCACATTTACACAAAATGATCACTTTCCAAAAATCTCTCCCTTTGGCATTGATGGCAACACTTAGAAAAAATTGAATAAGTGTTCCAACAAAAACTATCTCCTCTATGTTCTCTCTTTCCTCTTCTAGTCTCTTCTCACATTTTCTCTTCTCCTCTATTATAGTTTTTTTCTTTCTCTCTTATATATATTTTATTCTTCTTCTCTCTTCTCCCCCTTTGACAACAATGACAAAGGTGCATACAAAACAATAAGATTTAGTGCTTGCTCACCAGCTTCAGAATGTCTTGAAAGGAATCTTCCAAGTTCTTCACTTCTCTACTCCATGAATTGAACAATATCTGAATGATATGAATGATGCCATTCAATGAAAATGATATGGTCACAGCTTCTTTCAATTTTGTGGGCATAGATTTATTCAATGAATTTGTCACTTTCTCCAAATCTGATAAATGAACCTCAAGTATGGATAACTTAGGAGTGATTAAAATCTTCAGCAACTTAAATCTTCTAAGCAATCTCCCTTTCTCATTATCCAAAACACTGAGTTTTGCCAAAATTCTTGTGACTTCCTTGTCTAACTCTGTTATAGATTGTGAAGATGCTTCACAATTGTCCATCATACTGTTCAAAGTTTCCCTTTTCCTTGGCAATAATGTCTTCCATGTTTTGAACATGCCTGATAGGATTCATGCAATAACTAAACAATTTTCTCCCATGTCTAATGCAACTCTTTGCATTTGTCAAACAAGTTTGCACAATGCCTAATTCCCATTTTATTGACTTGCAAACTTCTGAAAGCTTCTTTTTTGAATATTTGTTCTTTGCCTTCTCCTTTACAATCTTTATCAAATTCTCATAGTGCCCATCAAATTCATCAAGTATTATTCTCAGATTTTCAATGTCATCTTTGTGCTGGAAAACAATAGGTACTGGAAGCAATTTGTTCATAGTATCAATTTCTCTTGTAATTACTTTGGCCTTTTTGTCTCCTTTTTGTTATGATCTTTCCTTAGATTTGTTTAATGCAATAAACGCCAATTTGACCAATTCAACTTCATCCATGCTATCAACATTTACATCACTGCTTGCCAACAATGAGATAGGTGAAGTGTTTACATCTTTCTATTATGTCTTAAGTTCTTCTTCCTTCTTCTTCTCCTCTTCCTCTTTCTGTTCATCTTCATCTGCTATAGAGGTGTCCAGATTCCCTGCAAATGGATCCTTTTCATCTTGAGATGTGTCAATAGTCACTGGCACACCAGAAACATAGAAATCTGGTGGAGGATCTACTTCACTTGTCTCATCTTTAGTCTCATTTTCTTTAGATCTTTCTCCCATTCCTAATTATGTAGGTAGAGTGGTCTTAGGAGGTGGGGGCTTGTCAAAAGTAGTATTCATCAATATCTTCTCTAGTGCCTTTTGAGTTTCCTCAGTGACTTCATCATACTTTCTCGCCATGATTTTCAACAATCGTACCTTGGTCCTTAGTAAAGGTTTTAATTCCTTGAATATTCTTTCCCTTTATTGTAATGATATCACAGGCAACATGTTATCAATTTCTTGATTCCTAATTGTATCATCCTCAATCTGTGCTAAGTGTTTTCTTGTTTCCAATCTCACATACAAGTTCTTAGGTATAGTTCCTTCAATTTCTAATAGATTCTTTTTGAAAGTAAGTAGATGATCAATCACAATGTATTCAATCTTAAGCTTATCTGAATCTCCATACATGTCATAATATCTATCAATTGTTACTATTTTACCTTGTTCTATTTCTCTCTTCTCTATCATTGTCATGTCAGGCTTCCATATGTGTTTCTCTGTTTTCTTCTCTTCTCTCACTGTGCTCTGCTCTTTAGGCAATGTCTGCATGCTTGATCTAGTTACTCTAGGAGTGATGTTCTCTATCTATGATGTTTTCTTTGATGGAGGAGGTGGACTGTCTACCATAACTACCTCAGGAGTGGGAGGGGCTGAAGTGGCTGAAGTACTTCCACTTGCCAGTCCAGGAGATCTATCTGTCATCTTCTTTTTCACTTCTTTCAGTTCTTCTTCTGTCAACCCAGCTTTTACACCACATTCATGCACAAGGTTTTCAATTTTTCTTTTCCTTAGACCTCTAGTCTGGTCCTCTCTCACCTTTGCTGAATTCTCCTCATATGTTCCCCATCTTTCTTCTGATGGATCAACTTCCGATGCAAGAACATGTTCTACTTGCATGGTAAGTACCTAAGAACTTACTTCATAAACCATGGGATAACACCATTTCTTTTTAGGTGTGACTGCTTCAAAACATACACAATCAATTTCAACCATGAAATAGATTGTATCTTTGTACTTTTCAACAATATCCTCATGTATCCTATATCTAGTTTTCATTTGTCTCTGAAGGATTTTGATCATAGTTAACAATTATCCATCAACCCATATAGTATTCTCTCTCTTGTAGCTTTGTGAAATTAGAATACCAGTAGGTATCCCAGATTTCCAACCACTAGGATGTAAGCTAGGAAATTTGTGTTCAATGTGTATAAACATATGCATAAAAAATGAACCAAATCTGAAGGTCTTAGTTCTGTCCTTCTTCACTAGCTTCACATTTTCAAGAAATTGTTGTGCCAGAACATCGCATAGGTTATATTTCACATTCTCCTTCACCATTCTCCATGCTATCATAATTACTCCTACAGATACTGAGTTAGGTCTACTACTGTAGTAGAATTTGTATCCAAGTATCATAGCAATAAGTCTCACATCTTGCTGAAAGATGTCATTCACAGTCATTTCCTATCTATCCCATTTAGAATGAGTTAGGGTTTCAAATTCTTTCTTTACATGTTTCTCTGCAATAGGGATAACTCCAGTGTTGTCCAGTCCAGTGATTTCATGAATTAGGTCACTACAAATCTTTACAGGTTGATCACCTATCCAAATGAACTAATCATGAACCCTGCTCAACAGTATCTTAAACCATTCATCTTTATCAAATTTGAATAAGTCCAGAATCTTTATTATGCTCTACTAGTCAATGTGTTTGTATTCTTCTTTCATGATTCCATTATTAGTCATATATTCCATCTTAGTTGATATCTCATCAATTCCCAGTATATCATACTCAACAATGTATGTAAGCCCTAATATCTTCTACATGTAATACGCCATATGGGGTTTGAGAAAATTCTCCTTTTGGATCCTCTTCACATGACTTAAATGAATGTTTCTTAAGTTTGTACCTAGGTCGCTCTACAACATTGAAAATAATAGGTGCATCCATAGCTAGATGATGTAAATAGCTTTCTTCCGCTGAATTTCACGTTTATGCTTTAATCGATCATGCACGACAAATGTAGAGTAGACTGAATCTCTGTTCTCTCTGATCTCCTTAGGTCGCTCTTCGTCAAACGGTAAAGAGATAGGTCATCGAATGGTTCTTTATACAAGTTTAAATCATAAATTTCACTTTTACTCAAAAATGTCCAGTCGACTGTTAGATCTCGGGAACAAAATGTATGCATCGACTGATGTTGCACTCTCATATGTATGTTCCATGATGTCAACCAAGTTCATACCTAACCTCGCTCAAGCTCAATCCATAAATTTCAAGGTAGGATATATTCTGATGTCTGTATCCAATGCTCCCCCTAAGGCCATGATCGACCAATTAGGTCGATTCTATTTTACTACCATCAGGCAAAGATCCAGTATCATCTACTGACTCTCCCTGAATTGATGTCTCACTTGTTTCTTTGATCTTCCATATCTTACCACTATTTTTATCTTTTGATTTCTTAAAACAACTTTCAAAATCACTCTTCAAATCTGCAACACTGTTACCAATATCATTTCCATTCTTTTGTGAATTCATATGAGGTGGCACTGTTCTGTTGTCTGATCCATTATACCTGCAAAGCTTCACTATATGTCCTGGATTATTGCATTTATAATATATAGGAGGTCTTCTTTCCCGATTAACTTGTAGCGTACAGTACTTCGCAATGTGCCCAATGTTGTTACATTTGTAGCATGTAGGTTTCACTGTAGATTCTCTTCCATTGTCTTGTCTATATCCAGATTGATTAGGTTTTCTGCATTCTTCTTTCTTGTGCCCATATCCATTACAATTAAAACAATAACTGGAAAATTTTCTAAAAGGGGCATTACCTCTGCAGTCTCTCTTCACGTATACAAATTTTCTGCAACCAAAGCATCTACCTCTGAAGGGTCTGATCTTCTCTCTAGGTTATTTAGTAGAAGGTTTCTCAGCATCAATCTTCTCATTGGATTTCTCTTCTTGATTCTTTGAACATTCAGCTTCATTGAAGCCAATACTAGTCATATCACCTTTAGGTTTCTGCTTGTCTCTCTATTCATCAATCAAGTCATTGTTGGTGTGAAGTTTCTCGATGTGTTTCTTTGCTTCAACAAGTTCACCTTTTATAATCTGATTGTTTTTCTCCATTTCTAGATACTTGTTCTTGTATTTGTCAACCTTATTCTTCATTTGATCTAATGTACTGTTTAAAGCTTCTTCAACTTTCTTCTTAGCATCCTTCAGTATCTGTATTTCTTTAGTCATAGTCTCATTTTCAAGTTTCAGAGTCTCATTCTCTTCTTTTAGTTGCCTCACCTAATCTAAATTGTCTTCATCTGAATCCTCTTTTATCTAAACAATAAGATCCTGTCTTTGACTTCTAGAAAGCTCAAGTTGTTCCTTAAGTTTCTTTATAAATTTCTCAGCTCTTCGTATGTTGAATCTCAACTCTCCATTTTTTTCTTTTGCTTTGTCCATGTCTTCAAGTGCAGCATCAAAGTTTAATTGCACACTGTCCAAATATATTCTGATCTCCCTCAAGCTGTTAGACTTTCTCTCCAAGGGCCAAAACCTCTGATACCAATTGTTAGGATTGGATAATACTGAGAGGGGGGGGTGAATCAGTATTATAGTACTTAATTAAATTCTTTAACCATTTAAACATTAACCATAAACTTGCAATAAAGAAAAGAACATAAGAAAATGACAAAGTACTCATAACACCATATGTTGTTTTCGAGGAAACCCTGGCCAAGGGAAAACCCCGGTGGGGATGGTACCCAAAAGCATGTACTAAAGTATAATGTCCCTGTTAAAAGACCTAGCCCTGTGAGGAGCTGAATATTACATAACACATTTCCTTGTTAAAGGTTCACAACACCCTGTTAGGGGCCAACTGAGCTTACAACTCTTATAAAGTAATTCTATTTACAAAGTGTTCTCAGCCATGAACAAAACAAGCAACACTAGTGCTTAGATAGTTCCTTTATATTTCTTCAATGGTCTTTGTCATTTTCTGCTCTGTTATTTGCTTAAAAACTCATCCAACTGTCCATCAACATCCACTTCTACATCTTTATCAAAAAGATCTTACATATATATCTCAGAAATTTACAAAG
The DNA here is from genome assembly GCA_018584345.1 of Thuja plicata. NCBI lineage: Eukaryota > Viridiplantae > Streptophyta > Pinopsida > Cupressales > Cupressaceae > Thuja > Thuja plicata. The sequence goes on along the minus strand of MU224132.1, from coordinate 864,440 downwards.
TCGGCTCCCAATATGAATATTACAAATATTACAAAGTCCGCCTTTAATACAAAATACAATTTAATATAGTAAATATCAAATGCATAGTCAACGATCTTGCATAGTCAATGTATAGGTTATCAACAACCAAAATACAACTTCGATTGCCTGGTGTCCATGTCATACTCCCTCAATCTTTGCTACTGTCCAACTGCTCTGTATCGTTGTTCTGCTGCTATCTGTTTGTCTTCAATTCTTTCTAACTTGCTGTAGACATTACCAAAACCAAATCAATCTTAGGTGGAGGTCATGCATACCCCATACTGTCTTCCTCTAAGCTCTCTTTCCCTAGTTCATCGATCTCGATCTTCGATATCCAAAATACTTATGTATCTATGCTTCTATACTTAGTCAATTTCTGAATAAGAAAAACTTATGTTTATAGGAATCGATCTGAAACCCAGATTTGTTGCCATAAATGACAACCAAAAAGTGAATCACATTTACACAAAATGATCACTTTCCAACAGGGAATGCCACTTAGAATGAAGATAAAACAATTTTGGGTTTGAGATTCTTTGAGCATAAATACACAGGATCTTCAAGAATTTACTCCAGGTGTATATGATTTTTTTTCATTTTGATTTCATCTTCTCGTGCCTATCATATATCATTTTTTTCTTAAAAAGATATTAAGCTTTGTGATTAAGGGTTTAATAGTTTTTGCATTCTTTACTAAACCCTTGTCGGGTTTGTCTCAATTATGGTGATAAAGAAAGAGTTTGTTAGTTTATGGTTTGTCAAATTTGTTATCTTTTTTAAGCAATATTTACATATCATTTTATGAATATTTATTTCATGACTATGATGTATATATTAAAACTGTGAAACCCACATCAGGGTTTCTATGGTTATTTTACTTGCACGTTCTTTCATTTACTCTTGTCGGGTTAGTCGTGCATTGTTTCACTATCATAGTTGATTTTCATCATAAAATCCTTGTAGGGTGTGTCTTGTATTGTCATCTTTATCACAGTTACTTTGTTTCATCATTAGGTATATATTAACTGTGTTAACTATCGTATGTATGGTGAAGTCAATATGATACATTCATAAGACTCATACTATGAATGTTGGGATGATGATATTGTGTATGTCTATTTCATTATATGTCTTCTATACACAATTGCATTGAGTATATTTCATATTGTTTAAGGGTTGTATTTCATCATAAGTCTTGGGTCCATGCATGAGTTTCAAGAGCATACTTAGATGAACTCATACGAGAAGATTATGACACAATACAATTAACAGTTTGGAGACTATGTGATACAATTACATCATATGAAATGATAAGTTTTTGGTATACTTGATGATCATAGTTTGATAGAATGCATCATGTCATGTTGAATTGATGTTGATGCATGAAGATAGAATTTTAGTTAAGTTTACATTGACATACAGTTTGGGTTTAATAACGGTAAATGGTATTGTGATTTGTTTATTATATATTATTATGACAATGATATTTTGATCTTTTCATTAACCATGCTTATTATAAAAGTGACAATAAACTATATTTTTGACATATACATGTTATTGATAGTCATGTTGAAGGATACATGTTGTCAATCGGTCAAGTATTTGATTCCTCTCAATCACTTTGAAGTTAGTTTGTTATACATTATTATGAAGTCTATCTGTTTACAGAGACAAAGTGATTAGATGCACAAACATAAAAGATATTGAGGGTTTTGTATTGATCATAATTTGATAATATTTGTGCACAATTGGTTTTTGACAGAAAAGTTTTGATTGAATTTAGAATCTATAATTATATATTATCCACTATTAAGCACAATATGTTATATGCTTAATGATGTTTATTATATAGTTGTAGGGGATAAATAAAATTTAGGTTTTCTAATCTATGTATGTTGTAAATTGTAAAAGAAAATTGGGGAGCCTATAAGGTAGATTGTAATAAGGCGAGTGAGGCATTTAGCTAGTAAGGCACACGTCCAGTGAGGCATTGAAATTGTCAGGGAAACAACATCAGTGAGATGTACTTATTGATTTAAAAGATAAAGCCTATGAGACTAATTTTGAGTGGTTTTTTACCCGAAGGGTTTTCTACTCTGGAGAATTTTTGTGTCATTACTTTTTGTATGATGTCTTCTTATCGCTATTTGTATTATTTGATTTAATATTTTTCAACTTTTCTGAATTTTTTAAAAAGAGTTTAAGAGATTGTATTAGTCTATGATTACTAATACACCCCTCTCTCAGTAATCATTGTTCCCCAACAATGTCGAGACAGTTGCAACTACTCCATGATGGATTTGTTCCATGTGGTGTCAAAGGTAGAAATTTTCTATTATGATGGGGGTAAATATTTAACGCTAGGCCCAACTTATATAAGAAAATGGGGGCTAGTAGTGAGAGGATTCTAAATTTGATACAAAAAATAGTATTTGTGTCGAAATCAAATATATTTCTTGACTTTAATTCTTAGTTATTTGATTTGAATTATGTCATATCAGACTATTCTTTCATAAGCCTTTTTGGTATAGCTGTGAGTACTAAATATATCAAGAATTCTATGTCATGTGAGAATATTATCTTGTTCTTAATTTTAAACTCTTATGATTGTCATTTGTAGGCTTAGATTACTGGATCATGAGTTTTTCTCTTCAATTATTACTTGTGGTCTAAAGATTAAAATTATATCATGTTTGTGATGAATGTTGAAATGGAATACTTGTTTATAGTCTGATATTGTAGAAGATTTTCACTACTTGTCAAGCTTTAGTAGGTTCTTCTCACGAAGTGTTTTAAATATTGTAGTACGTGTGTCTGACATTTTTACTTTGTTCTTACTTCAATAATGAAGAAATATTGGCTCTTTATGCTCAATCTATGCATATTTTGATTATTTTTAGTTATCTTGTTTTGAATACAAAAATATCAAAAGATTGTTTGAAGCCTTTTTAAATTTTCTAGTGTATCGCCTTAGGATTAGATTTATTTTTCAGTATCTTTTCTCCATTTTCCTTGAAAAAGATTATGAAGAGTCGAAGCTCAATCCCATAGATTTCCTTATGACTGACATTATATCCCCAACCACTAAACTTCCCATAAGGGTTGTTACCTTCCTTTGTGTAAAAAATGGATGAGCAACTAACAAAAGGAAGAGGAGAGGATGCACTAAACAAAAGTTGAGGAAAGTGATATAAAAATAAGAGCGAATAAATCTTAAGAAGTCAAATTAAAAAGTAATGTGATTAAGAATATATGTATATGTATATGTATATGTGTATGTATACACACACACATATGCAAAAATATAGACTAAAAAATATATTATAATTTATATTTAATTATATCATAATACTAATTGTACAAGATGAATTTAATTTATGCAATATATAAAAATAATACAAAAATATAACTATCATTCTTAACCAAAAACATTTGTCAAATAAAAATTTAATTTAAATAATATATAATAATATCAAAAATAACCATCATTCTCATTGTATAGAAAACTAGCATACCGATCTTTAAGGAATAGAGGTCAGACTATCTAATTTTGTTCGTTATTGCACTTAAGTTTTTTGAATTAATATTAAATTATTATTATTTTAAATAGAAGGCCTGAAAATTTAATATTAAAATATAGAAATAAGTACAAAATAGATATGAGAAATCAGAAAGATCTAAGAACAATAGAGGAAGATGTATGAACCAATAAAGTAACAATAGTAGTGAGTGATTCAAGTTACTGGAATGGGAGAAGGTAGTTTATGCCGACACATTTAGAAATAATTATTAATAAGATATCATTAAATTATTATGTTTTAATATTTTCTTCCTATTATTTTTTATATTTTTATTAAAATCTTTATAATAGCAAAATTAAAAAGACTTAACAAATTATTATTATATAGTTGTATTTCTACTAAATTGTTAACCAAAGAAAAATTTGTGTTAAACCACATTACTAATATATAATAATATTATTTCTATTCTATTATTATGCTTAAATGTAAAAACATTTTTTTAATACATATTAATAAACAATATTAACTTAGTAATCTTATAATAAAGATAATATAATTTTTTTTAAATAAGCTTTTCATACATTTAAATGTGACATGTTTTATTACCGACTTTTTACTTTCATAGATGAATAATTGAAATGAGTGCCAAGTCATGTCAATCATGATGGCCATGAATGAGCGTCAAACTTAAGCTTTAGACCACTCCACAAAACTTAAGCTTTCGACCACTCCACAGGTTTCGTGTATACAAAGTTAATAAGAACTTGCAACTCATTATGATTGTACCTGTTTTGAATGACGTTGGCTAAGCTCCACACAAAATGCACTAAAGACAAAAAAAAGTCAAACCTTTTTTTTTCAAAATTCACAAAAACACAGTAAGTGTTTGGCAATTTTTTTGTGCTTTTCAACCACAACATATGTAGATCATGAAGAACAAATACTGAAAATTTTGCAAAAATTCGTGGTGTTTTCAGATTTTTTAAATTTGGTCAATGATGCATTATGTCTAGATCTTAGCCGCATCCCTTTTGAATTAGGTGTATATACACCTAAATCAGTAGAATTAGGAATCACTTCTTATTGTTTATACACAACGTTGAGGTCATTTGTGGAAAGCCAAAACAAGCATTGTCGACGATTCAACCCAAGGACATGGTGTTTTAATAAAAGAGTACAACCAATACTATCTATTTAGGTTTTACAAAGTATGACGATGTAGTAGTTGTATTTTTGCTTTTTTCAAAAACTTATCAGAAAATTTCAAATTATTATGGCAGTTTATTTGCTAAGTTGAGTGCTTATAATTAACGTTTCATAATTACATCATCAAATATGATGTTACATTAACATGTTTTTTTGTTCAAGTGTGAATAAACACTCAAAAAAAATTATAAGCTACACTAAATTATGTTTAATTGGTGTGTCTATGTGGCATCATAGGATTTGTTATTTTTTTAATTTAAGAAATATATTTCATTCAATTTGAAGTAGTCAATGGTCCCTTGGTGTGTGGGTGGAGATACAGTCTAGATGAGTGCAATGCTAAAACATTATAAGGGATGTCCCAGAGGAATGTATATTCTTCAATCTTTAGATATCAACATTAGGTTTGTGCTAAAAGACTTTGTTGACGACACTCACAATTTCAAAGATACAATTATTGGTACAATGTTGTTAAAAATATTGAACATTAAATCGATAAATGCTATAACAACATATAGAACATGCACAAAGACATCATCCTTTTTCCTAGATGGTGAGATAGAGAAGAGTATCACTAGGTAGTTACTCATCTTAATTTTCTATTGCCTCATCCACCATTCTCTTTGACCACTATAAAATTGTACAACTGATTCAATACATATTCTTTTAGTAATAAATATTTTAAATAATATCTATGAAAAAATACTTTTATAAATATTATCTTCTAACTTTTCAATTAAATATTATTATTTTTGAACTTTGAAGTCTATAAATACCAATGCTGGATCATTTCCTCTAAAGAGTCTGCATTTTAAAAACGGAATGGAAGAGAAGAGAATGGTGAGAGGAAAGGTGCATTTGGAGAAGATACAAGACCCTGTAAATCGCAGGGTTACATTCTCGAAACGCAAGGGGGGAATGTTGAAGAAGGCCAAGGAGTTCCCTATTCTCTGCCGAGGCTGAAGCTGGGCTTATCATTTTTTCGTCGAGGCAGAAGCTCTTCCACTTTGCCAGCCACAGGTAAGGAATCCCCTTTTTCCCTCTCTATTATACTCTCCAATTAATAGAAAAGTGCCTAGTTACTTTTATCCCTTTATACCGAAAGTAACAGAATTTTTTTTCCAATAAAAATTCATACAAGCAAATATACACAGCATATGATAAATACCCCCAAGTACAAAGAATTGGATGAAAATGATTTATAATGCGTGATGAGTTGTGCAACATTAAAGGAGCAGAAATTCCTTGCTCCTCCTCGGCCTTGTTTTTTTTTCTTTTTCTTTCTCGTTTAGCATTGATGAGTACAATGGCGAGTCGAAGAAAATCGCGAAGCCATAATCCCTGTGTAGCGTGAAGGGCACGATATTCACCTAGTGCAAGTTGCGTTTAGTTGGAGTGATTACCGTACGTAGCCAAGTTTGTACTACCATACTTACCTCTCGCATTCATTTTTAAAACATGCATCTGTCATCATTAAGCCAATACAGAGAGGAGTTTTATCGGTAGTGTTGTACAAAACCTGCAACTGCTTCGGATTTGCTCATAATGAACAAATTTTAAAAGGACTTTCAAATGAATGTATGAATTTAATTATGTACGAGGTCTATGAGATTCATGGATAAGCATGTTAAATTTAAAATTAAATAATGTCTATTGAATTTTTTTTGTTATACAATTTAGATTTTTTTACTGTATTTTTAATCAGAAATCTGCAATTCTTTAATCTTTTATTTTTCAAACAAATTATTCTAAACATTCACATTTAATTCTCAATATAATTGATTGAAATATTCTTAGAAACTGAACCAACCCAATCTTTAAAAGAACCTCTGTTCTAAGATAGGGAAAACTATTTTGTAACTTAAAACAGTTGGAAGCTACAGGCAATTATTGGTCGATTGATTGATGATTTTTCTTAAAACTCCATGTCTGTTAGATGCAGCGGGACCACTCAAATCTCAAAATTATAAAAGCAATCTTCATCAAAATTTATATGGAGTAGTTCACCACGTATGTTGACGTCAATATGTACAAATCAATGACATAACACCAAAAACTCTACGTATAGACCAAGCCTAGGGACTTGTAGACTATAGGTTTATTCCTACAGAAATAGCCAATGGTCGTTGTAAAAATCAACCCGGCACCATTTGGGGTTGTGCCAACTGCACGACCCTCCAACTCAACATCAATATCAATAGCTCTCACACAACCTATTATCATATCATCCCACCCTCCATCAATATAACCCACAGGATCCATGCACATATAAAAGATAATGTAAGGTGAGCCCATCAAGATGTCATGGTCGTATATCACTAATGATGCAATTGAAGGAACCTAAACATTTTAAAACATGAAGAATGCGAAGGCTTTCTGATTAAAAACAATCAATGGACTCAAAATCATTTCTCATTGTTACTGAATAATGATATTTGCAGCCTACGATAGGCTTTGCACACGGTTTCCAAGCACATAGCATAAATGAACACAACTTTTCCACACACACACCCTTCGCCCCCCCCTCCCCGCCCCGACACACACATACACCAAAAAAAAAAAAGGAAAAAAAAAAAAGAAATATTGTATCGTAGGACTAAAATCTCAACCTTGCCCTATTAATATTACCATTATAATACTTCCTTTGATCTCATAAGATCAAAACACAAAATACTAGGCCACCACAATTGTAATGTTGGAACTTGGTAAGTACAAGTTCAATTGTAAAATTGAATAATTAATATAGGGGAGGAAGATGTGGGAGCTCAAAAAAGGTTTATTAGGTTCAGCCAATTGAATTTATAATTAGTTTTCATAGAGGTACCATCTAGATCATGTAACAATGGTCTAATAAGGAAATCTTGAAGATTCATACTTCTCAAACAAGTTTTTAGATCATCCTTACACTGTCTCTGTATGCACCCTAAAATGGTCGCCTAGACTGTGGGCCCCATTTATTATTTTACCAATTTATCAAATTCTTGAATCAATGCTTTGGAACATTTTCAATTCAAATCAATTTCCTTGATCAGATTATAATTAATTCAATTATTTTAATATTTCCTAAGGTTTGATCATTTTTATTTAATTAAAAGATTTAATCTCCCTTTTAATTAAATAAAATTCATCTTATTTAATTAAAAGATTTAATCTCCCTTTTAAT
>MU224132.1:824815-856479 GCA_018584345.1 Thuja plicata | reverse complement strand
CCATTTAATTAAATAAAATTCTTCTAATTTATTTAATTAAAAGAAAACCCCTCTTTTAATTAAATAAATAAAAAACCCCACTTAAAGCACTTTATTTGATGAAAAAGGAAATAAATTAAATAAAAATCGCTTTTTCTTCACATCTTTGTAAGTGGTGGGATTTTTGCCTCTTAATCATAGCATTTGATTTTTGCCTCTTAATCTCAACCGTTCCCTTTTCTTTATAAGGAGCCCTCTCCTTCTCATTCAAGGATATAGAATTTTTATGTATTCTTATGCTGCAGGTTTGGAGAGCAATTTTGGAGGAGAATTTGAGCACTCAAGCTTGGATATTGCAACTTCACTCTTCTTGTCTTCTTCTTCTTGCATCCATGGCTACTCATGTAGATTAGATTCATGTTTACTTTCATAGATTAATCTTGCATTTGTATTTCCTTTCATAGAATAAATCTTGCATTGTTATCATTTAGATTAATTTCCTTTCATGCATTGCAATCATATATAATAGATCTCATTTTCATGCATTGAATCTCTCATTTCATGGTGTACTTGCATGGGCACTAACTAGGTCAATTTGAGGGCCTCCATTACAAACCTTTGCACTCCATGACTAGGGAGCTATGAATCGATATTTGAGGCTTCATTCTTGAGCAATCTTGGATGGAATGATTCATAGAAGTGTGTCAACATTTTAGCACACAGTCTCCAACAAGAAGGGGAGCCTCAAAGGTATTCCTCGATTCTACATGGCATCTTCAAAATGTCGCCATTTTGTTTGTAGCAATGGAGGAGCAATAGTGACATTTTGTATGCATTCCTTGATCTCCTAAAGACATAGGTTTGTAAAGTTCAGTATTTTTAAGAGGCATAGCTTGCATTAAACTATAGAAAAAACTACAATTAAGTAATAAAAATCAAGGGTGATGTTGATAGACTATGTCTACATGGTTAGCTAATGAAAACTGGAAGAGGATAGCATAAAGTTGTAGCCCATGCAGCAAGCTAGAGGTATTCATCTAGCTAGATGAAAGACAATCTATAAGATGACCTATATATGTGGTAGCATAGTTTGCAAACTTTCTGAGTACTCTCTAATTTTTCTGCTAGGCTAGTTTACACAGGTTCATCTCTCATATTTTTATAGACACAAAAGAACGTGGGTGAAAATGTCAATATGGGTAAAATACTAGTTAAAATGTTTTTTTCACATGTTTTTGCTATAAAACCATGCATTTTCTCTTTTGAGATATCAATTTTCAATTTAATACATTTTTTGACTGAATGTTACAAAAAAAATTATGTTTCTTTAAGAGAATTTTATTTTTAGTAGTCTCCAAGTTGCTAAGATTTTGCCAGTTTTTGTCGAGTATTTACCAAATTTTTTAGCAAATTTTGAACTTGTCAAGTGCTCTTTGAGCCAAAATTTGTAAACTGTTAATGTTTGTAGCTTCAGTCGTATGATCATTAGAATACATATAATACATGTTGATTAATAATAATATAATATATATATTTTTTATATTATTATTAATCATATGAAATTTAATATTCAATATTAAATTATTATACTATTCTTAATTAATAATTAATTGATGAAACATTATAAGATTGATTAAATTATAATTAATGGGAAGAGGCATGTCCTTTCTTATAAATAATAATGAATAGACATGTCCCATGAAGGGACATGTCTCTCCTAGCCTCATTCCCAATATAAATGAAAGAGAGATTGTTGCATTTGGAAAATACATGCAACATAGAGTGATAGTAAATTTGCAGCTATCCTAAAAAACTTAACATAAACTATGTGTAGAAGTATTATCAAATTTCAATATCAGAAGAACAACATTCAAAAGGTTATACAGAAAGGCTTGAACACCATTAAAATAACTAAACACTTGAAAATGGGAAAGGATAAAAACTTTTAAGAAAATATAAGGTAAAATAAACATATCCCACTAAATATTTAAAAACCAATTAGTAAGAAAATAAAACAATATAAATAAACATAGAATTAAACCAATCTCTTTTACTCCCTCTTTCTTTAATTTAATTGATTGTTTTACTTTGTATAGACGCTAAAAAATGGTTCACGCCTGCTAGTCTATGTTAACATTCTTGGCATTGCAATCGAAACATTATTTTGCATTCTAATTATTCCTCTATGTTGCACATATGGTCTTCACTATATGACAGCATTGTGTCTTTCGTCATTAATTGAACATTGAAAATTGTTCAATTTATTACTAACATTTCTCTCATTTTGGCCGAATCGATGAAGCTTCCTAAACTGATCCTAATCAATCCTAATCGATTCTAATTGATCCTTAATCTTCCTAAATCAATACTATTCGATCCTAAACATTCCTAAACAATACCAAATCTTCCTAAATTAATATGTTTCATTCATAATCTCTTCCTAATCAGTTCAGGATCATTCTGAACTCATTTGATCATTCTAGGGCATTGTCAAAGATCATTGATGCATAATCAAATCATGTCAAATCCTTATCAATATCTTTGTAAATCAATCTCAAAGATCATCAATGCCTCCTCATCAAATCAATCCATGTCTTATCAATTTTATTATTTTCATCGATAGTCTTGTCAAAGTTCATCCACACTATTGTTACCAATCTTGTCCAAGGCCTTGTCAAAGTTCATCGATGCCTTATCATCATCAATTCGAGACAATTGTTAAAGCTCATCGATGTCTCCTCATCGCCATCAATCATCATCATTATCAACCCTCCTACATTGTCAAAGTTCATCGATGCCTCATCTTTATCCTTCCAAGATATTGTCAAAATTCATCGATACATTCTCCTCATCATTATTCGCCCGCATTGTCAAAGTTCATCTATAAATTGTCGTAATTTAAATTCTTCAATAGCATTGTCAAAATTCATCGATGTTGTTTCATCATCAATCATTGTTTCGAGCGCATTGTCAAAGTTCATCGATGCATCGTCATTTTCTAAACCATTCCGAAACCATCACAATTGTTCCTAATCTTCATCCAAATCATTAAAGCAGGGTCAATTTTGCATCAAAATCATCATTCGGTCAACGATCAACTAATTTGTTCTCTTGGGATGAATAACCCATAGTTTATCCCTACCCTAAGTGAATAAATAAATTGACTTTACTTATTCCCTCTTTCCTATGTCTCCATAATTAATTAATTTCTATTAATTAATTGACTAATTTGCCAAGTTGGAATTTCCTAAATTCCTATTTTCCTTTTTTTCTATTTTTTTGTGGGAATAAATGAGTTTTAAAATTCAAAATTTCCCTCCTATTAATTAGCCTCCATTTGTCATAGTCTTCATAGTTTATGACACTTACATCTTTTCCTTTGTCATAATTTGTCATTCTCTATGAAAACTTTCCCTTCCCTTCTTTACACTAATTTTCAAATTTGATCTCTTATATAATTTGTCATAATACGACATTCTTCCAAATCCAACTCTTCAATTATGACACTTTTCTAATTTGTGCATTCAATTTGTCATAATTCTGACAATCTTCCTTTTGCACATTCAAGTTGCCAAATCTGCAATTTGGCTCTTTCTTCCAATAAATTGAGATTAATTTTCTCAATCAATATAACGAGCATTTTTAAAGTCTTCTCACCATCACTATAGTCAAATTTCTTTCATGTTTTAAGTGCATTATGTCAATATGAGAGTTACATCAACACATTTGAAGAAGCAAGAAAGACTACAATTGTCAAATTAAAAGAGTTTTGTTTATAGTTTGCATTTCTTTGTTTCAATGTCTTTTGTGTTTGGATAGGTTCATTGTGCATAGTTTGATGGTTCCTCTTGTGTACGTGTTTTCCTTATTTTCCTGTCCTACACTTTGACATATTATTATTATTATTAGTATCCATCTTCATTTTCTTTCTTATCTGAAATTTATGATCAGAATATTGAAAACCATGACTTTTGGGAAAACTCTACCCATTCTCTAGTCCATGATGGGATAAGACCTGAATAAATAACAGAGATTGTAGCTCCATTGTCAAATAGTTGGCAATACAGTTAAACAAATAAAGCGCATAACTACGGTCTAAGAACTGCAAAATACATATTTTCTATTTAATGCAAAATTATCATTTATAGAACTTTCATAATCTGATTAAAAAGTATTTACAGACAGCTTTACTACCATTGTATATGATTGGTTTTTCTATAGCAGAGCTATTATGTATGACTAGTTTACCTAAATATATGTGGAGCTGCTATATACAATTGGTTTTTTTCAATTGTCTAGAGTTACTATAGAGCTGCTTTTTTTTTGGAGCTGCAAATTGTTCTTTTTATCCTTTTGAGCTACTTGTTTTCCTTAATAAAATTTGTTGAAGTTGCTCTCAAAAATAACTATTTTCACTTGACATCAAAGCGAAAGAGGGGATGGAGATCAATGCAAAATTAATTTTTGATGTGTCGTTCTCTTACAAGCTTAAAAGTATATTGAATTTCAATACTACCCCTTTATCCTGAGCCATTTCAATCTTATTGTGTTATTCTAGAGCTAAAGACTGTAAAATATGATTATCTCCGATATTTGTTTTATATGAATTTTGAAGCTACTTCTAAGAGCTCTAGAGATGCTCTCACTTTAGCCATGATACCCAAATTGCTTCTTAGATGCCACAACTATCCGTAGTAAATGGGCTCATGAAAGTGTCTCTAAGCCGCTGCTCAAAACTATAAAGACTGGAATCTTTTTCAATAATATTGATAATACATTTTCATAAAATATGGTAATATGGTTGTATCATTTTCTTGTTCTTCTTTCGAATTTGCAGAACTTTTTGTAGCCAAATAATCTGAAATGCTACTATATTTTTTTTTATATATTCAGTTTTATTTGTAAAAATGAAATCTACATGGGTAGTTTCTTAGAAGTCGATGGAATGGATGTTAATTCTAAATGGAATGCATATCCTAACATGCTCTTTCTATCATCTAATCGTGTCCAACCAATATCTATCTATCCAATCAACACGGACATATTTGGCATAGTATATAAAATGCCCTAAGTTGCTGGTTCGGGTTTGGAATCGGGTTCGGGTTTTGCAGGTTTGATCAAATTTTGGTTAGGGGGTTTGAGTTTGTTTTGGGTTTTTATATATATATAGCAACAAATAAGCTTATAATACCACTTTGCTAATACTGAAGTAACATAGAAAAATACACTACAATGTATATTAATGTTTAGTCAAAATAACATAGAAAATGTCAATACATACCACCATATCAATGTTCTAGTTTAAAAATAGTAAGGTCAATTGTTAACAATCAACTATCACCGATCAATATCATTAAAAGTCATCAAACATATCATTTGCCTACTATGGTAAATTAAAAGCACAAGTAGTGCCACTTGTATTGGTGCTAGCAATATCAGCCTCAGGATTAGCTTCAAGATCCCTAGGTGGCTCATGGTCACCATCAACTCCAAGTGCACTAAGGAAGACAATTGAATCAATTAACTCTACATGCTTTGGTTCAACGTCCCACTCCTTTGTCTCTCCTTATTTGTATGTATTTTCTTTGCGTGTTAGGAGCCTCAAGTTTGAATACACATAGACCAAGTATTTCACCTTGTTAAGTGTAGTCTACTGCTCTTTATTGAGTAGATTAAAGATTAAGTGCTGCAATTCCTCTTAGATGATGATGAACTAACAACCTATCAAGATTTTGAATTTTGAAATTTGAGAGTTAATAGTTACAAATAAAATTTGTGAATATACATTCAATGTTCATGAACAAAAGTTTGGATATTAGATTCGCAAGTGTTAAGAACTTACATGTGATAAAATTTTGAGGGTAATAGGTTGTAGGTATTGATATATTTTTCCATGGAAGTACCTGGTGGAACCTTGATTTGCAGAGTAATTTGTATTCATAATCAATCAGGGAAGTATCTCTTTGCACTTGTTCATTTATCTTCTATAGCCTTCTGGTTTATACATTATGCTTCTTACTTATATTTCGAATATCTTTTATTAATATTATATCATTTGAATCCATGTCTCTAATACTTATCCTTGTCTACCATTGATTTCTTCTTATCTCCTCTTTGGTGTAGATAAAAAGCTAGCAAGGTTGAAGTCAAAATATAATAGTTGTAATCAACATACAGTTTATGCAATCATATGATCGTAAACTTACCCTCTTTCTACCTATAGCATGATGGTGCAATGAAGCAGTCAGCGATCTTCTATCCCCTGTGTGGTGGTGAAGTATTCTAGTCTCGACCCCACGATAATCGAAGCAGTCGAATGGAATTGTCGACTTTTAAAACTTTACGCCCGATGTCCACGCAGATTCTTTTAATTAACATGGCACCACAAAATGATTGCCGCGTGTCATATGGAGCCCTCTTGACTAAAGTCAAACCGAGTCATATCTGATCAGATCAAGATATGATCTAACAGTCGAGCGCGACGGCGCTATCTCAAGATGAACACTGTTTAAACATTACGCGATGGCGAAAAGGGCGACAGGTGTCTTGGGCCCGCCAAAAGCTACAGGTGGAACAAAATGAATACAGGTGTCGGTATTTGGTTGGCATAACAGAATGATTGGTTTACACAGAGGCATATAAACTGAAGTAAAAGATAGAATACTTAAACATTGTCTTTTAGCCCGTGCTTTAAATTAACGGATAGGACTTAATCGAGCGAGTTAAGATCTGTGATCGTAAGATGGAAGATCTATAGCTTAGCGCAACAGCGTGATGGAGAAATGAACGAGCTTTAACCATTATGCGGTAGCGAAGGATGCGACACGTGGTAGGGATGGGAAAAGGACAAAAACCTTTGATGATAATATTAAAATTGAATTATTATGTGGCATTTTAAAATCTTAAACCTTCTATTATACTTAGGGTTTACTTTATCGTTGATTATTTGAATTTGCATGCAGAAAATAAAGGTGTCGTACACTATATGATCAGATGGTTCAAATTCTTGACGTCGTAGACATGATGATCGACGTCATGGTTGCTGTTGATAAGAGGTGACAAACTTGATTCCAGAGACCATGCACAAGAATATCTATGTGATCAACATGCTCGGAGCAAATATTATACCTTGGTTCAGAATCATCGATACAGGATGAAGGATATGTTAGAAATGATTGCTTTGGTTTCAAAGTCGACAATATCAACAATACTATCATACTGGACTAGGTTATTTGATATATCAACAATAATAACTGGTACCATACAAAAATTATAAATGAGAATGTGGATGGATATACGATTGGAATACCATCATGATGTAGATCCATTATTTAAGACGTCGACTCAGACATATTATGAAGAGACTATCGAGTTATTGTCATCAGTTAGTATATGTTATCAAGCGAGGATGATCAAACATTAAATTATTATAATTATTAGCATTCAGTTATTGATCTTAGGATTAGGTATTTGTTAGGAATGGTCGTATTGATCCGAAGCTTGTTTGTATCCGTTTGGTTTCATACTTATAAGAATACCAAGATCAACACATAAAAAACACAATAAGAGTTATTGTTATTATATTCATATGGGATAGATGGATCAATAACTGCAAACTTGAATTCAATTGTATCAATTTTCAAAATTAATAAAGATAAGTCCTTTTTCTTCATATGTGCAATTGTTCCATTATCAATTTATAATTAGTCCCTCAGATAAATCAATATAACTTCTTCAAAGTGATAGTTTGATGTGCATGCTTCCTAATTTGATTCATAGGCTATATTTTCAATTAGTTTTCTCATTTTGCATGGTTAAATCCTGTTGATTGAGGCCTCAGTCAATCGGTCTGTCATTTGAGAAGTCTTACCCTTTTGAAATATCTCTGAATTTGTTATAGGTTGCATATACATTTCATAAAACCTTTGAAGTGATAAGTTTCTTGTAAAACTGTCTTTGAGGTTACACATAAGATTGGAATAATAGTGACTCTATTGCCCATTGTTGATTAAGGAACGAGTCTTTTTTGCTTATTGGATTATGGTCATAGTTTCATTGTTTATGGTTTTGAGATACTATACCCATCTGCTCTATTTAGTTTATATCTTGTATCCATCAATAATTCTTTAAATATTTGCAATATTTCATTTAACACTTGAAAGTTCATTGCTCCTAGTTTAAGGATCTCAGTAGTACTTTGCCATACTTTGAGATAAGGAAGTTTGAATCACATATTATCTTCTCTAAAAAGACCTTAAGATTTGGAAGACAAGTGTAGGGTATAGGCCCACCAGCCTTGGTTCTGCAGAGCCAAAATTGCAGAAGGTTGACACTTGAATTAGGTTGAAACCTTGTCAATTGGCAAATCACTTGGGTTTCTCATCATTGGATAGGCAAAATCTATAGGAAATCCAATCTGTTGATTTGAGCACCAACAGATTGGCGACTTTGCTGGGGAAAATCTATCATTAAGAACAGTTTTTGGAGTTTCTAGTAATAGAAGTTAGACTCTGCTGGGAGAAAAGAATCCAGAAGATAATAAAGTATTTCCTTCTAAGAAGAAGGTGGCGACTCTACAAATTTAAAGTGGTGATAAATTTGGTCATATAATTTTATTATTAATTATCTCATGTGGGGTAGAAGATCCTTGCATCTAGATCAACTTGAATTAGACTTAAGCCTAAGGAAAGGCATGACTTGAAGTGTAAAGATGCCGTATGTACCATGTATGATATACCCTGATAAGGATGATCAAGAGTATGCTTGTGAATAATTCTCTAATTCAAGCCATCATAGCCATGAGAACAGTGATGAAAATTGTAATATTTTTTTCCTAGGTAATAGAGGAGGACATGAGTCTCAACATGATCCAAATCAGGAAATGAATGAAAGAGAGAAAAGAATTAACAAATGGGATGTTTTATTCTGTGAGATGGCCGATGCAGGATCAGAAGATGAAGAAATGGTCATGGCTCTTAAAAGACAGCCAGAAGAGTTACTAAGGAAAATGAGAATATTGACAAGTACAATCAAATCACCAAGAGATAAAGAAGCTTCTAAGGATGATATAAATGGAGTTTACAATCCTCTTCATAAGAAGAAAAATGGGCATGTCTTTAACAATGATCATACTAACCCCTTGTTCGAATGAGACAACAGAGGAAGACTTGAGAGAAACAACAATGATTGGGAAAGAAGAGAACATTGGGGACAATAGAATAATGGAGAACAAATTAACCATAACAATAGAGTGAATTCTAATATATCTGACCAACATGAAGAGTATAGGCATCGAGATAATGGAAGGATGTATAGTAGATATAAGAATAATAGCGATCAGAATTACGGCCCAAGAGATTATAATACGAACTCAAATTTTGGACCAAGAAATAATCATAGATTCTAGAATGCAAATCAGAAAAATCAAAGACATGGAGCCATTAATTAAAATGGAAACAACTATAGAGCCCCAATGGTTTCTGACAGATACAAACAATTAGATTTTTATGGCATAAGGGGATGTCCTAATGACATAAAAAATGAATTAAGGAGTGCAATTCCAAAGTTTTCAGGGAATGGGTCAGAATCAGCTGAAGTGCATTGTGTAAATTTGAAGAATGTTATCCAAGAATTTGATGAATTCAATGAGGATGTATACATGAAACTTTTTGTTCAATCCCTCATAGAAGATGCAGAAAAATGGTTCAGAAGTTTGCCAGACAAATCCATATCTAGCTGGGATGAATTTGTTAATCAATTAATAGAACAATTCGGTGATCACAATGATACTTCTTTTTCTTCACATGAGTTGACAAGTATGAAGAAAAATCAGATTGAATCTGTGGATTAATTTAACAAAAGATTCAACAAGGTTCTAAATAGGATTCCAAGGGATGTTCAGCCTGTTGATGCCTTTCTGATTAATTTCTATATGGGTGCTTTTGATAGCAAGAAAAATTATGAAATTAGATCTCATAAGCCTTCTACTTTGGCACATGCTCTCAAGATTGCTATAGCTATTGAAAATGATAGGAAGGCATCTGGTATAATCACTAAGAGGGAGGACACTCGACTGTTCAATCCAAAAGAGCTAAGCAACACAAGGAGGAAGATAGATTAAATAAGCTTATGAATATGGTGAAAGGCCTCCAAGTGAATAATGGAAGAGACAATTTCAAGTACATCCTGAATAATCGGGTACCATACAAAAATGAAAGATATAAATTAAAGGATATGCCTTATAGCACAAAATGGAAGGATGTGAAACTAGTAAACAATGAATTACATGCTCCTGATCCATTTAGGAAAAGCACCCATTTTTTGGAAAGCTACCCTTGGTGTGAAGCCTGCAAATTACTACATTCTTATGAACATTGTGTTGTTACCCAAAGATGGAGAGAGGATGAAGATCAGAATGATGATCAGAAACCCACGGTGAATAATTTATCAACAAATTCTATGTGGGCATATGATGATTATAGCTCCTCGGATGAATACTACTACAGGGATGACCTAAATAGAGTATATCAATATGGGAGCTATCAGGAGAGTACTCCAAGATTAAGAGAATTAATAGAAGAGGAGAAGAAAGCATACACAATAGCTGCAGTAGAAGAAGCAAGAAGTAATTACAGGTTAAGGGATAGAATATTAAATTCAAACAGAGGGAAACTGGATCAAGGTATGGATCCAAAGAGGTTGAAACACAAAAACATTGCTCAAGATAAACAGGTAGAACCTCAGGACTTTCCAACAATAGTAAGGGAAAAGGTGGTTAGTAAATCTCTTCCCAATGAATGTTCTTTCATGTCTAATGCATTATCTCAAGTTAAGATATATGTTCCTTTGCTTGAAATAGATAAAATACCTGAATGTAAAAAATGAAGCTTTGAAAATATTGTCAAATGTAGGTAATAAGGAAGACCTTAACCAAGAATTAAAGGATCCTCCAGCTATTTATCTAGGAACTACTTTAAGAAAAAATGGAAATCAAATTGATCCTTTTTATCTTACTCTATTGATAAACAATAGATTGGTAAAGAAGTGTGTGATAGATTCTGGTGCAACAGTGAATATTATGCCTAATGATGTAATGAAAGAATTAGGAATGAATGTTGATACCAAATTTGGTAGATGTTATACTATGGATAATAGATTTGTTCCTATTGTAGGCATAATGAAGAATGTTGAATTTAAATTTCCTACATGTCCTGAAATGTCTTATAAAATGAATATTATTGTGGTTGAGGTTCCTGCCAATTATGGGATGCTTCTATCTAGACAATGGTCTTGCTTAGTAAGAGGTAGTATTCAATTAGATCTTTCTTATGCTTCTATTTCAGTGAATGGCAGGGATGTGAGAATTTATAGGGAGGCTAGAAGTCCATACATTATTGAGGACGTGGATCCAAACTTAGTTACACATTTCTGTCATTCTGATATGGATAACTTTCAGGTAAGTATTTCAAAAATTGCAATGCATAATACTGAACCTATTGAATTACATGCTGAAGTAAGTAACAATATAATTTGGAAGATATATTTTGATGGTGCTTGCTGTAGGGATGGTAATGGAGTTGTTGTCATTTTCTTTTCCCCTGATAAGAAAATATTTAAATATTCCTTTTTACTAGATTTTGAATGTACTAACAATGCTGCAGAGTATGAAGCTCTACTTATTGGTTTGTTGATAGCTAGTAAGCATGGAATAAAATGTTTAAGTGTCTTTGGTGATTCTAAATTGATTATTTCTCAAGTTAAAAGTAAATTTGTTGCTAAGAAGCCTCATCTTAAAAGATATAGAAATGAAGTATGGGATTCTATGGAATGTTTTGATGCTTTTCCTATTGACTGGATAGATAGATCAGAAAATATCCTTGCAGATTTTATGGCTATTTTGGAATTGAAGCATAATGACATCCCTTGTGAAGACATAGTTCAAGTTGAAGTTAAAACTAGGCCTGCTATGCCTGATAACATCAACATCTCGCATTTCTTTGAAGATGACAGAGATATAATCAAATTATTAGCATGTGAACAAGAGTATGAAGATCAATTGATAGACTTGAATCTGCATGTTGAAATAGAGAATGGGAAAGAAGTATTGTTTGGAAAGGAAGTCATTCAGCTTAAAACCAATAAGGTTCCAAAAGGTCTTGTAGCAATGGAGAGATTGTTTGATAATAAAGATTAAAAAATGGACAAGAAAAGCACTAATGTCACAATGAATGAAGTAGAAAGGATAAACTTGGGAAATGAAGAGACTCCAAAGGAAGTATTTGTGGGTAAAAGCTTAACCCCTAAGCTCAGAACATATATCATCAGATTATCGAGAAAATATAGGCATGTATTTGCTTAGTCCTATGATGACCTTAAAGCTTACCGAGAGGACCTTTTTCAATATGAGATACCTTTGAAGCCTAATGCCAAACTATTCAGACAAAGGCAAAGACCTATAAACCCTACCCTAGCTCCCAAAATGAAAGATGAGCTAATTAAGATGAGGGATACTGGTATAATAAAGCCAATTAGACACTCAACATGGGTTTCAAATTTGGTCCTTGTCAGGAAGAAGAATGGTGATATCAGACATTGTGTAGATTTCACGAATCTAAACATATCATCATTAAAGGACAATTATGCATTACCTAACATGGAAGCATTGTTATAAAAGGTCACAAGGAATGAATTATTATCAATGACGGATAGGTTCTTAGGGTCTAACCAGGTGAAGGTAAAAGAAGAGGAACAATACAAGACAACATTTACTACACCTTGGGGTACTTATGTGTATGCTAGAATGCCTTTTGGACTCACTAATGCAGTATCTACCTTCCAAAGAGCAATGGATGTTGCCTTTGAGGATTTCATTGTTGTAGTTATGGTGGTGTATCAGGATGACCTAACTGTTTACTCCAAAAATGCAGAAGATCACTGTGGAAACTTGGAGCAGATTTTTCAAAGAGCCCTTGAATATGGGATATCTTTTAACCCAAAGAAATGTCATTTTGTAGTAACATAAGGAAAATTATTAGGGCATATAGTATCCAAGAATGGGGTGAGAATAGAACCATAGTGGATTTCAGCGATTGATAAAATTGAGGTTCCTAAGAGTGTTAAAAAGATCCAATCCTTCTTTGGACAAATAAACTTTGTAAGGAGATTTACCCCAAACTTTTTAAAAGTAATTAAATCAATTGCTATGATGTTGAAAAAGGGTGCAGACATGAAGTGGACAAATGAATCTTTGGAGGCATTTGTAAAGATTGAAAAGGCAATTAAGAAATCTCCTGTCCTCAAGTCCCCGGATTATACTAAGTCATTTCAATTATTTTCCTTTGCATCATATCACACCATTGCTGTTGTCTTATTACAAAAGAATAATGAAGGATATGAACAACCAATAGCATTCTTCAGTAAAACCCTTCAAGCTTCTCAGTTAAATTATGGTATCAATGAAAAACAAGCTTATGCACTTGTAAAAGAAATAAAGTCCTCCAGGCCCTATTTGGTAGGAGCAAAAGTGATAGCCTATGTTCCTAGTGCAGCAGTAAAGGATATATTCAGACAACCAGAAGTCACTGGGAGAAGATGTAGATGGGTAAATCAAATCCAGGAATTTGATATAGAGATTAAGATCACTAAGATTATTAGAGGACAAGGATTAGGAAGGTTGATGACAGAATCAAATATGGATGCATTACAGGTGACTCACCTTGATCTAAGTGAAACTCACACAAGTATTGAAAGATTCCATTGGTACACTAACATAGTACATTTCTTAAAACACATGAAATGCCCTGAAAACCTTACCGATAATCAAAAGAGGACAGTGAAATTGAAAGCATCTAAATATATCTTGATGCAAGGAAACTTGTACTGGAAAAATAGGGATGGTATACTTCTTTTGTGTCTAGATACATACCAAGCTAAAAAGGTGCTTAAGGAAATCCATGATGGAGCATGTGGGGGACACTTTTCAACAAAAACCACTGCACATAAGATATTGAGTGCAGGATATTATTGGCCTTGCATGTTTAAAGATTGCTATGAATATGTTCAGAGGTGTGAGGCATGTTAGAAGTTTTCGGGAAAGCTCAAGTATAATGGTGTATTACCTCTTAACCCTATGTCTACTGAAGAACCATTCCAAATACAGGGAATTGATTTCATAGGTGAATTTGTTGATAAATCTAGTGGTGGACATAAATGGATTTTTGTAGCCACTGATTACTTCATGGTGGAAACAGGATGTACATGCATGGAAGCAGTTGAGCCAAGAACCAAATGGATTCACCCATTTGGTTATGAAGTAGAAGAACATGTTTTGGAAGGATATGCACATGTCCTATCTGCGTCTAAACATCTAAATGAGCCTAGATGGGGCACATATAGAGAAAAGAAAAATCAAATTGATTCTGTCCTATACAGTGCAGACAATAAGAGGAAAGCATCAAGGATTACCTCTAACATTCTGAAAGTTCATGATGTCACCCAAGAAGACCTAGATAAAGCTAGGGAAGCTAAAATTGCTAGAGAACTTAAGCAAACACATGCAGAAGTCAAAATAGAAAAATCTGATGATATCCACAAGAAGAAAAAGAAGGAAGTCTGATCAGAGCATATGTGCGCCCTCTACTACTATTGACCTGGAATCCTCTCCACCTTCTGTGCCAAGCAAGATGACTAGAAGAAGGAAGCAAGTCCCCACAAGCCACCCATCCTCAAGGACAACTCGAAGCAAAGTAAAG
The DNA here is from genome assembly GCA_018584345.1 of Thuja plicata. Taxonomy (NCBI): domain Eukaryota; kingdom Viridiplantae; phylum Streptophyta; class Pinopsida; order Cupressales; family Cupressaceae; genus Thuja; species Thuja plicata. The sequence continues at coordinate 841,750 of MU224132.1, read as the reverse complement.
AATACTCAAGCCCCTCCTGAGGTAGGATTCATACCTAGTCTTGAAATCTTGAGAAACATAATCATTAATGAAGGACGACTGGATTTAATTGCAAATGTCTATGATAAATATCAAGAGATTGATAAATCAGAGATTCATTGTATGATTATCTCACACATGATCAAAATTAATAGGTAAGTTTTGGAACTTAAGACATTCATTCCAGACAGATTATGGAACATACTTGACTTATTAAAAAGACAAGCAATAGAAGAAGATATGAGGATTAGAGAATTTACACTAGATAATCTTCTCCCTATTTGCTCACATGATGAGAAGGCAATACTGTTAGACCTGGTAGAACCTCATCTAAGAACCAAGACAAGAACTCTTCACATTATGAATAAAGAGTATGAGTTGGTTGGAAAAGAGACTGAAAAAGCATTCGAGCAAGTGTTTTTGGATAGACATATGTATCCATCAACGACGCCTACAACTAAAATGACTCCAGCTCCTTCCAAGCAAGAAAAAGAATTAGAGATTCTAAATGTACCTATGACAGGTCCACAGGATTCTGCGCCCAATGTCTTGTCACCTTCTGATACATTCAAAGATTCAGATGAAACCATTGTGATAAATGATGTTGAGATAACCATGTCAGCCTCAGATAATGACTTGAATAAGTTTGAGGAAGCCTTTGTGAGTACCAAAGAAGCTGAGACATTATGCACTGATAAAGCTTCTCTGCAGCAAGAACAAGTTCAAATAGGAGAAACAATAGGTCAGGATAAAAACAGAAAGGATGAACCTAATGAATTACCTTTTGTTAAGATGCCAGTGAAAAGTGAATATATGGATGTAAGTTAAAATTCTATATTCACTCCTATCAAACCATCCATATCATTGTTGACAAGTTTGACCCCTAATACAGTAAGTCTTGATTCATGGGGAGAAGATCTGATCAAAATAAGTGTATTGGCCATGGAGAAAGCAAAAGAAAAACAAGTAATAAGAAATCCTCTCTTTCTTGAGTCAGTGAACATTTTAAACAACCTAGTGCCAACAAAGAAGAAATTGGAAAATATTCAATCATTTGATGATGTCGATAGCATCTTGACAAGCTTCAAAGAAAACTTCACAAGTCTAGTAGACTCAGCTACTAAAATTGCAGAAGACAAGTACAAAAAGGAAAGGTTGGATGAACTAATAAAGAACTTCTCATTAGATATTCACTCATTGAAGATTGGTCAAGCCATTCTGAAAGAGTTAGCAGCAAAAGGCAGAAATGTGATAGCTAACTGTATGGACAGAGGCAAGCTCACTTCAGAACATACAAAGAAGAATGAGGAAGATGACATCTTGATTGAAACCATAAGAAAATCAGTTGAAGTCTCTTATCAAGACATCAATATTTGTAACATCTATCAAGGACAGATAGATAATATTGAGAAAGCCAAGATAGAGATCAGCAAGATAAGGACCAGATAAACACAACTGAGAAATGCACTTGCGCCTTCCTTAGTTGTACTAAATGAGAACATCAAGCAGATTGATGCAACTATTGTCACATATGATCAAGGCCCCTGCATGGATTTGGTAAAGATGGAGAAGCTCACATATGCATTATGCGCCCATCTTCAGACTGTTGATGCACCCAAGGCATTTTGGAAACAAGAAATCAAGAATCTGCAGATTGCATATCCAGATGTGTACTCTGAGTAAGTACTTAGAGACTTTCAATTTTTGACACCTTTGTCATTAATGTCAAAGGGGGAGTATAGTATATAAAGGAGATTAGTGTATATAAAGGAGATTCGTTTATATAAATGAAACTATGATGTATAGTTTGAAAAGATATAGCAGTTTTGTGTTAAGTCAAAGTTTAGTAACTTAGCCACATTCCTTTGTTTCCATTAATGACAAAGGGGGAGATTGTTGGCAAGTTTACACTACAGAGATTATATGACTAATTTTGTGTTGTCATTATGGCAACAAAGTCATATAGGAGTCTTGACAGTCAGTTCATAAACCTTGAAGACCAAAAATTGACTAAGTATAAAAGATAGTGCAGTTAGAGATATATCCGCTGATCAGAGCACCAACGCACGTGCGTATGATCGATTCATGGTCTGTGTCTTTGGATATAAGCTTATGGATACAGTATTATGCTAAGTCTACACACGCAGGTTCAGATATATCAGTATGATAAAGCTACAGCAAGTTCAAGTGCCCTAGCAGCTCAGCAAAACAGAGCATGGAGCCGACTCCAGTTTTTGATTAGCGCATATTAATTTATTTTCTATTGGCTATGCGCCTATTTTAATATGTTTGTAAACACGGTTAAGCTAATTCATTTGGAAGCGTTGTGTATGTTGATTTTGGGCCGACTAAATCCTAGTTTTCGATCGCATCTATTAAAGCATGTATATATACTCAACATGCATTTTTGTATGAAGTGATAGAGTCGATAATATGCAGAGAATATATACAGAAGATCAGTATGAACAAATCAGTATAAGGTAAAGCTCTTTAAGAGATTAGAGCATCAACGCATAAACGGAACTGATTTGACAACAGTGTCATAACAACACTTCAATTTACAGATATAGTGTGTATCTCTCATCAAGAGGTTGTAGCCTTCTTCTTTATTGAGCAGTGAGCTCGGGTAGTGAGCCATCCACCTTTAATAGGGTTTTTTTAAAGACTCCTAACAAGGTCATTGTACTTGCATTGTAATGACTACTCCTAACAGGGAAAAGGAACTCTAACAAGTTCATAAAGATTAGTGCAATTTTTGTGGGTACTAATTCCCACCGGGGTTTTCCTCTGATCAAGGTTTCCTCGTAAACATATCTTGTGTTATGTGTTAATGTATTATGCTTAATCTGTTATCTATTTTGGTTTAATTCTCAAGTTGCTAAAATATACTAAATTGCCAAACACTGATTCACCCCCCCCCCCCCCCTCCNTTCCCCCCCCCCCCCCCTCTCAGTGTTTCTAACAGATTGTTGGTATTGTGTTGAGAAATTTTTGGATATTGTTGTACAATTATAAGGAATCACTCATTCGGTTGTCATTGATGTCAACTAAGTCAGTACAGTGTAACAATCTGTAATATACCACAAGTGAAGTGATGATACAATTGGCAAGAAGGTACCACTAAACTTTGGTTGTCCAGAAGATCGGCAGACTGTGCAAACACCACTTTGGTCGCGGTCATGGCAGAAATGAAATTATGAGGAGTGGTCACAGAATTAGCTTCAACTAGTTTACATTGTAAAGTGGTTCCAACCACAACTTGTTTGGTTGAGCAGTGATAGAGTTTTTTTTGTCACAGACACTCAGACATGTAGAACTCTTATGTTTTTGATTAACCGGTCGGTAGATCACAGATCGGTGAGTAGTAAGGGTTATGCGATCATTTCCAAAAATTTGATGATGTGGAATTAATGTTATACATCCAATGTATTGGTATTTACAAGATCGATGCGAGAATTTAAAATAGATTTGAGGTGTTGCATTGGAGAAGTAAAATAATGTTTTATTATCTTTGTGATATAAACTTGTAGATCTTATCTTTACCTAACGGGGTCATTCTAAATCATTTCTTTCATCAAGATTATTAATTAGACACATGGTACTATTGCAAAAAAGCAATTTGAAGATTATTCTTAGGTTGGTGCAATTTGTTTATAGATGGGAACTATTCATATTGAAAAAGAAGAGAGTTGTTAAAAAGAAAAGTTGTTTTGGATGATTAGGGTTTTGAGATTTCAAGTTGAAGTTACAATCGGAGAGGAGAGAATAGAGAGGAGTTACAAAGTACAAACTTACAGAGTATAAAGAATTGATAGGATCTTTTAAGCAATTAGTGCTACATCCATATCACTATTCTTGTTTTTTCCTAATAGTTGTAGCAAGCAAAATCGCTTAACCAGGTGAACTCTAACAAGGTCTTTTTGTAAATCCTTTAACAGGGTGACTTCTTCATTGAGGTTTAAAATCCTTTATCGAGGTAGATCATAACTAATCTTATTGTACTCCTAACAGTGTACTAGTCACTCCTAACCGGGTGAATCCTCAAAAAGGTTATTTGTAGCTCCTAACAGGGAAAACTCATATACTGCAATATTGGGCTTATGGGTGTCATCGCCACCGTGGTTTTTTCTCTCTTATAGGGGTTTCGACATGAAAAATATCAGTGTTATGTGTGATGAGTTTGTAGATGCTTGATATTAATTTCTTTTATATATCTGCATCAATTATTTACTTTATAGTTTGGAGACTGTTTGAGTAGTTATTTGGTTCAGTCGTGGAATTAGTTTATTATTTGTTTGTACTGATTCACCCCCCTCTCTTAATACCTATTATTTATATAATTTGTTCATCATTTCCAACAAATATATAAGGAAAGATTTATAATTTAATTTGTGCCTCTTTTGTTTAGGTGTATGATTATAAGCAATTGAACCAATAATTTTTAAATTTGCCAAATTGGGCTTCCTACGAGACCAAGCTTCTTCAGGAGTTTTATCTTTTAAAGTTTTAGTATGAGTTCTATTAATAAGATATGTAGCACAAGCCATAGCTTCAGCCCAAAACTTATAATCCATATTTTTAGAATGTAACAAACATCTGGCCATTTCTACAATAGTTTATGCTTCATTTCTGCCACACCATTTTGTTGTGGTGTATAAGGAATGGTAAGCTCATGTTTTATACCAATAGATATCAAGTATGAATAAAATGAATTATTAACATATTCCTTCCCATTGTCAGTTCTAAGAATTTTAATCTTAAAACCAGGTTTTTTTTCAACAAACATATGAAATTTAACAAAAATATCAAGAACTTGATCTTTACTATGCAAGAAATAGATACAAGTTATTATAGAAAAATCATCAACAAAAGTAAGTGCATACCTTGAGCCTTGGATGAAGTTATTTTCCATGGGTCCCAAAAGGTCTCTATGGATGAGGTGCAACTTATGATGTGCCCTCCAAGATTGACCATGTGGAAATAGTTCCGTATGCATCTTACATCTCATGCAACCGGTATAATTTTGGAAGGGACAATATGAGGTAATCCATCAAACATGTTTTCTTTTTACATTAAAGAGATATAATCAAAATTTAAATGGCCAAGCCTTTCATGCCATACATAAAAGTCAATATTAGCATGCAATGAGTACCTTGAAGTGGCAAACTCATAAATTTAAATAAATTATCATGATCCATTTTGGCATTAGCAACAACTTGGTTAGATTTAGGAAAAATAACATAGCACATTTCCTTGTGAAATTCAACCTTATAGTCTTGACATAATTGAGCAACTGAAAGAAGATTGGATTTCAATTCACGAACATAAAGAACATCATGCAAGTTTTCATTAGGAATAGTAACATCACCAAAACCTTTAACTTTGCAACTATGATTATTAACTAATTGAATTGGTATGTTTGAAGTATCAGGATGCAAAGAATCAAAAACTTCTCTCTAAGATGTAACATGTTGAGATGAAACACTATCAATAATTCACTCTAAAGGGTTAGAAACATTATAACTAATTGTAAATGAATGACGAGATTGATTACCATTACTCTTCTTATAATGAGACTTTTGATTATTTTGATTATGATTCATAAGCTTCTTATCATTTTGCTTTTTAACAAAGGTGACTCACATTCAATAAATTTGCCGAAAATACATAGAAAACCAAAAATAACTTTCTCAACTTCATCATTGCATATTTTTTGTGATTGACCTCTTTACTATCAATGACTTCATAAAATTAAAACAACACTTTCTTGATGGATATCTCAACAATCTTCTTCTACTCAGGCAACCCAATGACATAGGCACATTTAGACAAACAACTTCTCTCACCACAGATCCAAACATTTTATACCTTATGCAATCACAACTAACTCCTACCATAATATATATAACTCTGGACACACATATTCGTTAATAAACCATATATACAAGCCAAATCACTTTTTAAAGACTATATTTGTTAGAAAATTCCCAAATCACATTTTAAAGACTATATTTATTACAAAATTATCGTTTAGTATGCATCATATAGTAGTCATTTAATGTCAAATAATTAAATCATATATCATAGAATACACAACATATACTAGAGCATCTAACTCCCATAAAAGCCTCAGATTTAATAGCTAACACTAAGCCCATACTTTCGTACGATCTCCTTTATATGCACGGCTTCTTGATGGCAGCAATTGCTTCTTAGTGATTTCAAGAAAAACATCGATGCTTCTCATATATTACAACCTCATTTTGTCTTCACTTGTCATTACTTCTCATAGTTTCCTTGGACAGTTGTATGACTACTGCATTTTAACATAGAGCTACTTGAATGGACTCCTCCATTTTACTATTTAAAAATAGCAACTTGTCTTCCATCGATTTTTATGCTTTGAACAACTTTTCTTCACCGACTTTTATGCTTTGAGTAGCTAACACTCTGACCTTGCTCTTAGTCTAGTCTTCTCAATCGTCTTTGATGTCCTTCCCACTATCTCCCTATATTATTTTGAAGTTACTTCAATTATTCATACACATAGGATAGTAGGATGTTACACTCCAATCTTAACCTTGGGCTCTGATATCAAGTTGAAAATACTAGCACGGAGGAGAAACTCAAAACTGAGCTCTGGTATTGCATTCTTATTCAATATATTTATAAAAAATACATAATAAATACTTTGTCTACTGTATATTAGAGTTAGATACAATATTTCAGATGGATAGTGTTGGATTATAGTAAAAACAATTTTTGAAGGGAACCGTAACCTTTTGCAACATAGAAAGATAGGAAATAAAAGAACAGCCCAAAAAGAGACAGATGAGGGAGAAAGAGAAAGGCATTACAGAATCCCCCCAGCACAAACTACCAGCAAAACACAACCACAAGACAAAAAAACAACGATGACGACAAGAAACCACTAGACTAATTCATATTTTTCATGAATTCCTCTATATCCTCCTTCAGCAATTTGAATCGCTGAATAGACTCCCTGAGAGTCACTATCTCTTTGGTATTTTCCACCATCTTCTTTCTCGTACTGGCCCTTGTCCTAGAACCCAGACCAATAGAGCTGGCCCCTTTATCACCATCATCCTCAATTTTGATAATAGGGCTGATGTTGCTTTCCAACATAGCTAGGAGAGCGCGCAGGTTCTCAGTGGTAACTTTCATCCCTTCAAAGCTCTGTTTCATGATCCTATTAAGAGTTTCCTCAATACCCTGAATGTGGTTGGAAGTAGTTTGCATGCGGAAATTAACCACAACATTGATTTTGAGCTCCACATTCTCCATCAACGCCTTGTCATCCCTAGCAGAATTAACACCAGCGCCCTTCGAAGAAGGGTCCGTGCTCTTGGCCATCAACATGGCGATTTTATCCACTCTTTCCTCCAGCTCAGTGTATTTGAGGTTAATATCTTTGATCTCTTCATAGAGCCAAGTGGTCATCTGCATATCCATATCCAGATGATCCGTGGCCGCTTGGATCAAGCCTTTCCCTACCTTTTTCTCCCCGGTCTCCTCCTGGTATTTTGCAGACTCCTCTTTCTCACCACCTATCTTATATTTCTTAACCTTAATTTTTTCTTCTTCATTCCTAGAATTGGCCGGCAACAGAGTATCTTCCATTCTCGCTGAGTCCTCATAGTCCACAAGAACAGGGGAAGTGGGATCATTCTGCTCCATGTTTCCAGACACAGGATGACCCTGAGTCGTATTTGTCAGGTTCTCAACATCATTAGGCATAAGGACCTCCTCAACCACATTAGGGCACAAAATATCAGGCTCTTTACTTTCCTCTATACTCCCCTGACTAATCTCCTCTAAATCATTATTCTCATCAGGGTCCTCTGTGTCCATATCACTAGATTTAACACTAATGGCTTCATCACTTTCGATTTCCGAGGACTCCTCCATAGCTTCCTCATCAGAGTCTAGCTCCATATTTTCCTAGTGAGACGATTCACTGTTATCCTTGTCCCTCTCCTGCCCTTCAGCTTCATCCTCGGTATCCATCCCATTCTCCTTAGTAAGAATTTGGGCTGCTTCAGCCTTATCAATTTTGAGGTTTTCTTTGAGCTTCTTCTTATTAGGGCTTTTCTTATTCGTAAGAGTTCTTTTTTCCTTTCTTGTCTTTCTCCTTCACAGACGTCGGAGTAGAGTCCTGTAGCTTAAATTTTGCATATTCATGATAAGAAGAATTAAACCATCATGCAAAATGGGCTTTTCCGGGCTATTCTTGTTTTCCATGATGCTCGTACCCAAAGATTTCAGAAGTAGAAAAGGAAAATAAATTTTCTTGCGATATCTAAAATAATTAACCAACATAAAATAGAAATTGTAGACTCTAGTGTAACGCCCTTCCAAGCTAAAATACTACATTAAGGCCTTAAAAAGTTTGGCCCATAGGAGTTTCATATTTTTACGCAAAAAGAAGTCACATTTTTGTTACACCAAGAAGGCTTTTTCCACAGAGATTTTGGGATACAAGTGACCAGCATTCTGGGCCATAATATGACCCCTATAGTATTTCAAGCCAGACATAGTAAGACCAATGATATCAGCTATAAGCTTTTCAGTGACAGAGAAGGTTTTGCCACACAAAGTAACCTTATCATTATCCTAGCTATCGGCAAATTCCTTTGAAATGTCTTTATCATAGCCATGAAGCCTCTCCATGTAAGACATTACTCCACCTTCTTTGAGCTTCTTCCACACCTTGTCCGCCTTCCATTTGCAGACACTAGGCTCCTCTCTCTTAAGTTATACTCCCATAGTCTCAGAATTTGAAATACAGGTTTCTTTTAGAAATAAAATCACACTTCAAAATAACCAAAGCGAGATACAGAGCGCAGAAAGAATTATGAAAAGAACACCTTCAGTAGGCTTTAAAAGAGCCGAAACATTACATTTCCCACACTCGCAATAATTACTTTCCCGTCCCTCGAGCGTGGGAATCGCCTTCGTGTTGCTTTTTAACAAATTACCTTTCCATCTAATCATTAATGCTAATTATACCAAGATGCTGGTGGATCTGGTCGTACTTTAGAAGGCTTAAACCTCTTTATTTAAGCCTTTTTCTCCTTACTAGAAGCTGATGTCATCACATCGGACCCCCAAGTTGGCCAAGCTGTCAGCCACGGTGTTCGTTTCTTAGAATGAGTGGGTGACGTAGGTCGCCTCAAAGCTACATAAAAGCATTTTAATTTGATCAATGATGTGACATATACTCCATGAAGGTTTATATTTACCTTTAATACAATTAATGATATTCATGGCATCGCCTTCAGGCTATAGTTTAGTACATTTTTTATTTTTCGCAATCTTATAGATGTGCAGAGCGGCCATTGTTTCATCCATGTGACAAGTCTGGGTACCAATGGGAAGGGCAACAGTGGTCGTACATCTGCCATGAGTGTTTCTAACAATGCCACCACAATCCGCCAAACTAGGGTTACCTTTAGCTGCTCCGTCGAAGTTACCAGGGTTATTTCAGATGGATAGTTGAAACAGTGTATGCAAGGATAATATAGATGGCTGAAGACAGCTAGAGGTGGACTTGCAAAATGTGTTGAGTCGGTGAATGGTCGATTGTGGTAGGTGTAGGTTTGTACCGACAAAATTCGACAAATAATTAATTTATATTTCTAACATTTTACCCATATCTCTGTGGATGTTTATCCCCTTTCCCCTTTCTGAATTGTTGTTGTTTGTTATTGAGGAATATGTATTTTTTACGATGTTTATTTGTGTTGTTTGCTTTAATTTATATTTTCTTTAATTTTTCTCACCATTTTCTCTTCGGCATTATCCTCTGGTATGAACATTTCCACTTCTCGGTCTTTACCTTCCTCCTTAATGGCAAACAAAACAATGTTAGACGGAATAGGTTTTTATCATCACCCTTCTTTACTACAATCTCCTCCATTAACACATCCATGTTGCAATCAGGCTTAATTTAATTCATGTCAATTAGATGACATTGCTGTTAGTGCAACCTGTTTTTATGCATGCTTTATGAGCTTGTTTTACCCATGCTTTATGGATAATTGCTGGAACAACCTGTTTTATCCGCGATTTACAGATAATTGCTGCTGTTGCTTTGTTTTATTGTTTCCTTTTCTTAAACTGCCCATATACACCTTCTGTTTTTTTGCTTTGACAAAGGTTTTATCTTTGTAAATTCATCGAATTCGTAGTTATGAAACAATTTTCCAATTATTCTTGCTCTCAAATTTTTCTCTGGTTTATCTACAAGTTGTGTTCTTATTTTTCAATTAGATTTATGCTATGTAAGTATAGTTAAAATTTTGAATGGTATCCAGAGCACACGGGAGCTAGGAAGGAGCACAAACAATTCTTTTGTAGGTACTGAAGATTAGAATTATTAAAAAAACTGGAATTTCCATCTTTTACAATTTTCTCACCATATAACTATTTTGAATGGAAGCCAAAGGTTCTATTTCTGCTTAGCGGTGAAGGCTTCCTTCATATAGTCATGGCAATAGAGTTTGAACAATATTCTAAAGTTGAAAAATCCAAATATTTCAATCGCATGGACGAGGCGTTCGATCTTCTATGCTTTTCTATGTCTCGAGAATCGGTATTTCATGTTGAAGCATGCACAACTCCAAATCAAAGTTTGATTATGTTGGTGACTCTTTGGGGAGCAAGATGTGATGAAGGGTGACATCCTTGAAAATGACCTCAAATCATTAGATCCGAGCAATCTTGAAAATATTCAAGGCTTCTTCATAAAGTTCAAGGCCTTCTTACTCCAACAAGGACGCAAAATTTACAAATCCACGCAAGAAAAAATATTAACTCTCGCTATTTTTTCAAAATTGGGTCCAAAATATATTTGATTTGTCTCTATTTTTCACACTCGAGCTTACAATAGGAGCAACTTGAAAGATGCCCCACCCAATGCTTTTATTGTGTCCCTCATAGAAAGAAAAGATAAATACATAAAGACGGGTGCATTGAAAAATTCCAAAGCCCATATATTTAATGTGCATGCAAGTGGGAAGAAAAGTTCAAAATCCAATCAACAATCCAAAGGTAGAAGGAACCAGATTCCAGAAAGGGAGGCAATCTCAAACCTCTAGATGAATCTACCAACTCAAAGAAAATAAGGGCAAAGGGGGAAAGTCAAACTGCAGCTATTACAACTGTAGTTGCCATCCGAAATCAGCATGCATGAATAAGACCATTGACCTCATGGCATAGATACTTTAGTAGAATAATTTTGGTAATTGTATTCTAGAAACTGCCAGGAAGAAACAGGAAAGAAAAACCTTTAGAAACGTAGAAACAATATGTAATACGCATGCATTAATTGCTAATCATTTTTTTCCAGATGCAGGGATCATAGATTCTAAAGCTTCACATCACCTGGTAGCCACAATTGATTCTCTCATCTTTAAAAACACATGAGGGTCCTCCCATTCTCATGGGAGATGACTCTCCAGTATAGACAACTGGACTAGGGAGGGTAAATCTTGGAAATCGAAGTTTTGAAAATGTCCTACACATTCCAAAGTTTTTTTTTTAAAATCTTCTCTTTGTATATCAAATGACGCATATTGACATTGGAAGGACAGTTGAATTCACTCTTGATATGATGAGCATATTTGACATGCAAGACAAATCCAAAATTCTTTTTGGTAGGTAAAATCATTAGTCTCATTTGTACCTTCTTTTCTAACTTTGTTGCTAAATTAGATTCTACCTTACTACTAACGCATGAAAGTGATGAAAGTAGAATTTTGCACGAAGTTTTTTGGTCGTTTAAGCTCCAGATACATGCGACATCTTTCCAAATAGGGGATCCAGTAAAAGGCTTGCCTGCCATAGAATTTCCTGATGGAATTTGTGAAGGATGTGCTCTAAGAAGAAATTTAAAACGGGCATGCATGGAGAGCCTCCTCTCCTTTAGATTTTGTTAATAGTGATCTTATAAGGCCATTTTCAGAATCTTTTATGTGCAAAGCCAAATATGTGCTAATATTTATTGATGAATAAATGCGATATACATGGGTGTCTTTTCTCAAATACAAGTCTGAAGTGTTTGAGCATCTCAAGATTTTCAAAGACCATCCAAGAGGCAGTCGACGAAATTGATCAAGATCCACTGCATAAATAACAGCGGGGAGCATGTCAACAACGGTGTCCAACATCATTGTGATGACGTATGAATACAGGTGCAAAACATACTTCCTTACACTCCACAGAAAAATGGAGTAACATGGGGTAACTCAGATGAAGAACTGGTCTTGGAAGAGTTGTCAGCTACATGTTGTATGCAAGGTCTCTACCCTCCAAATTGTAAGCCGAAGCAATCAACTGTACTTCGTACATGTACAAAACAGATCTCCTCGCAAATTTGTCACATGAAAAACAACTTTTGAAACATTGAGATGCATGCAACCAAAAGTCATACATTTCTACATTTTTGGATTACGGGCATGGACTAGCGTACCTGTAGACAAGAGGAAGGCTTTGAGCCTCAAAGAAAAGAATGCATCTTTGTTGGATATTCAGATGCTGTAAATAGATACAAACTGCTATATCTTACAACAAAAGTGGTCTTCATCGAAAGGAGTGTCTACTCATCGCTTCTATGGTTCCTCCTCTAACCAATCTCATAGATGATACATGCAGTCATTTTGAAAATTTGATTTACGTTCAGATATTTCTGAATCTTATTCGGAGGAACATGAGCATCCAATCCTTGATTGGAGTTTTAGCGATGATTCAATATCCCTTGTGGGAAACTAAACCACTTGAAGAATAAGAAAGATATATAATTCCCCGTCATGCACTGTCAGGTACCGAGCTCATCATTCCAATGCATGCCCATGTGGATCTAGCATACGGCCCCCAGACTTATGCAGGAGCAGTAGGGAATCCTCTTTGAAATGCCGCCACGGAGGAGTACAACTCCCTCATTGTGAACCAGACTTTGTTCCGCTTTCTTCCAATCGCAAACTTGCAAGATGTAAGTGGGTCTTCATGACAAAGAAAAGAGCTGATAGACATGTGAGCAGATACAAAACAAGGTTTTTATCCATAGACCTGATAGACCTGGTTTTTATCCATGCTTTACGGATAATTGCCACTGCAACCTGTTTTATCCATGATTTATGGATAATTAATGTTGTTATGGATAATTACTGTTGTTGCTGTATTTTATTGTAAGTTAACAAGGAGGATGCCTTTTCCTATAATAAACCTATTTTTTCTTTTGTTTTTGCTTGGATGAAGGTTCTTTCATTTTTTTCTTTCTGCTTACCTGCTAGTTGTGTTCTTATTTTCTAACTAGATTCATACTGTGCAAGTTTAGGTAAAATTTTACACATCTTCATCATTCTTGATCACATCTATTATGATCCCTCCACATTTCTTAGTCTCCAATCTCAAATGTATATCTAATATCTTCTCAAACGCTTTCTTCCTTTGATACTGCTCCATAGCTTCCCCTAAACTAGCCTCTTCAAGACAATCTTCGTCCTCTTTTTCAAAGACATCTTCACTCTCAACTATCTGCAACAAACTCATTTACATTCAACAACTATCTTCTATCCAATATACTTTCTGAACACCCTCTACTCACTTTCACATAGTGCAGAATGTTAGCACATCTTCTAGCCAACACTTCTCTTATCGGAGGACAGACAACTAGTTACTCATTGTTTTTCCCTCTATTTCCTCAATCATTTCGATATTAATTCCTCAATCATATTATCTCCTTATTCATATTGACATTTTCTGTTATACCTATTGATGTAGTCACGGACTGAAAACCCATTGAAGGACAACCAATTCAAGCTACTCCCATGTTCACTTGGAGCATTTAGTCATTTCAGACATACAAATTTAACAATTGTACCCAATTCAAAGACCCGCTATAAAAGCAACAACACACTTGCCTCATAGACATCTAATTATCCAACAACAATACTATCAAACTTCTTGTTTAACTTAAATATGGACATCAACGAGCTCTGAACATGACGACCATGGGAAATAATATCTTTTACCCAAACGCACTTAGCAACAGGCCCTTACGTTAGTCAACCATACAAATACCTTAGTATCTTTCCAGTATAGCATTCTCTTACATTCTTTCATCTACAGTTCTCAGCTAAGGAAAATATCCAGCAAGCGCTCTCTCTCTCTCTCTCTCTCTCTCACATTCATGTTCAAAGTGCTATGTATATTATATTGACCAATTATCTTATTTTTAGCTAGTAATATTTTGGGGTAGAAATTATTGCCGCCAACACTCAAGGTGGAGTTGCCATTATAACAGTCATCTCAGAAACTAATTTCCTCCAAAATAAGGGAAGTATCTACTAGGATTTAAATAAACTTCCACATTGTCCGACTCATTCATTGCGCCTGCTACCATTACCATCAAGTCAATTTTCATTAAAATATTTTAAATGATTATCTTTATAAATATTTTTGATGAATAGTGCATTTTTTATTAAATAAATATAAAAGTTACCTATTTACAAAAAAAAAAAAAAGGACTGGGATATAAAAATCATCATGAAAGTTCACTCGGTACCAAATCAGAAACAGAAACTAGAAACTAATCATCAAAAATAACTTAGCCTTCAGACTTCAAGAACATTGCTAGTCAAAAGAAAAAGATCTCTGTCATCAGACCCAGGCATCCCTCAGATTGATCTTTGTAAGTATTGAAGGAGAATACACATTGAATAATCAGTCATTTATGGGATATTAATCGGACAGTTAAATTTGATTGGGTGTTAGTTGTGGGCAATTTATATTTCAGTTTTTTCTTTTGGTTGCACCCCATAACCGGGTTATGCAGCCCATAACCCGGTTATGGGGTGCAATTCCTTGTTTGGTGACCTCTAAATTGAATGTGAATATGGATTTGCAAATCCCCATTTGTGCAAAAATGTGGATGTCCAAATTCTTGCTAAAGAGGTGGAATGACTTTCATCTCCATGGTTTTCATAGAGATTAAAGTCATTTTAACTTTGCCGTCGGGTCCAAGGTTTGCATGATTAAATTTTTTTATATATCTTGTCGGGTCCGGAGCACTGCGTCGATTTAACTGCTCGAATGTGGATTTACAAATCCATCTTCCAGGTCAACCAAACAGTCCCAAAAAATGAAAACCAGGGTTTGCATAACCAGGCTATGGATAACCATGATTTGTTTCATTTTCCAATTCCCCAACCAAACGGGCCCTAAGCTTAAATAAACTCTTGTCGTCGAGAATATAGTAACCTTTTTCCGTGCATTCCTTGAACTGAAGATCCGTAGATGATCTTTAATAGTTGTTCTCCGAATTTAATACTTTCAATTCGTATGGGAGCCCAAATTGAAAATCGTGTAGAAGATAAAAATCAGATTACTGTTCAGATTAGATTGGCATAGGCTCGAGGAGATCAGGAAAAGGAAAGGAAAGGAAAGGGAGATGATTGACCGCTGACTTGAGGAAAGAGATTGCTGCGAAAACAGAAGCCATCGTGCTAAAGCAAATATTTCCGTTTCATTTAATCCGTCGGCAAGTTTTTACAGTAGTCTTTATTCAGCGTTTCATTATTCATCATCACCATGCAAATTTGAATTGGTAGATTCACATATGCCAACTATTTGCAGCTATGGGAGTGTGAATATGTTTTTTTATTTTTTGTTTTTTTGTTTTTGGGAATAGTGGAATGGTTGATAGTATTGAAGAAATCTATAACAGCATGGGAATGTATACTGTGGCAACTTGTTTGACATTTGATATAAATTCTGTAGATGCTTTGCCTTTTAAACAAAGACAAATTACGAAAAACAAAACCATTGCATGGAAGAAGAGAAGCCTAAGATTTAGATGAAATCAGTAATTAAACTACTAATATTTGGAAAAGGCAACAAAATTTGTGGAACACTCATTTATTTTAGATTTTAATTGGTTAGAAAGAGCACTATCAAACATCAAGGCACATTATATTTATTTATTATTAATATTCGGATTCGGCTCCTTATCGATCCAAAATGCACTCAACAAGAACAGAAAGGCTTATCAGCAAGATGAAAAAGAAAAAGATCAAGTGAAGAAGGAATTTCTGATAAATTTTGAATCTCCCAAAGTTCCCAATAAAAGTATAAACAAGATGAGAGAGATTTTTTTCTAGGAGGAAGGGGAACCAATAAAATTGTACGATTGCAATTCAAGGAGATCTATATAGAATCTTAGAACCACGAGTGAAAATCAACATAGAGTATTTTGTTTCAAGGCTGTGATGAAGGGCAAGGTAGGAGAATCCCCAATGGAGATGTCCTAGCCCCAACCAATAACCACACAATAGAATATAAATAACAACATAGGGATTTATATCCACACAATGCAAATACTCATAATAGAATCATTATATTTTCATCCAACATGCCTGGCTGTAAGGCCTTCCGGGTTACGGCCAAATACAATGCAAATTACACTAGAAACTCTGTAAGATCTCGCAAGATCCAAACAAAACCCTAGCTAGCCTAGATCCACACACTGGTAGGAACACCCAAGGAAGATCTAAACTTGTGCTCGCAAGCCCACCAAGCAATCTCCTTGTTTCCCAAGCCGCAGCCACTAGCTCCTCTCAAAACTCGCTCCACAACCACCTCGTCTTCTCCCAAGTGGATGAATAATCCTAGCTAGTCCAAATCCACAAACTGGTAGGAGCCCCCAAGGAAGATCTAAACTTGTGCTCACAAGTCCACCAAGCAATCCCCTTGTCCCCCAAGCCACAGCCACTAGCTCTTCTCAAAACTTGCTCCTCTACCTCTTCCTCTTCTCCAGGATGAATGAATAATGACTAAAGACTTCCCCCACAACCCCTACTTATACCAATCTAAGCCATAGGTCGGCCCTGAACATAA
>MU224132.1:743844-771018 GCA_018584345.1 Thuja plicata | reverse complement strand
TCCCTCAACGTGCACCAGGCAACAAAATTGTCGATATTCAGTAGCCCGTTTCTCGGAGCTCCCGAGGGGTATCGACAAGCCGTCAAGTGCTACGGGACCGTGTCATGGAGGCCTACAGTAACTATCTCAGATTTTGGAGATTCTCTTCCATTTTCATTTGCCCACCCAATCTAGGTTGATGCCAAAACGTGCAATGTTGCGCAGTTGAATGCTGACACATTGCATATCTTGAAAACTGTTTGTCATGGCTTCAAACCGTCTCCGCCAACATCTCCAAAATGTCGGGTGAATGCTAGGAATGACCCTGCCATAGAGGCAAAGAGGCTCGAACGTTGCCGACTGCTATGGAGCCTTGTGTCCCTCAAGGTGCACCAGGCAAAGAAATTGTCGATATTCAGTAGTCCATTTCTCGGAGCTCCCGAGGGTTATCGACAAACCGTCTAGTGCTACAGGACCGTGTCACAGAGGCCTACAATAAATTATCTCAAATTTTGGAGATTCGTTTCCATTTTCATTTGCCCACCCAATCTTGGTTGATGCCAAAATGTGCAATGTTGTGCAGTTGAATGCTGACACATTGCATATCTTGAAAATCGCTCATCATGGCTTTGAACAGTCTCCGCAAAAAGCTTTGAAATGTCAAGTGAATGGTACGAATGACCCTTCCATGGAGGCGAAGAGGCTCAAACGTTTCCGACTGCTATGGAGCCAAGTGTCCCTCAAGGTGGACCAAGAAACAAAATTGTCAATATTTAGTAGTCCATTTGTCAGAGCTCCCGAGGGGTATTGATGAGCCGTCAAGTTCTATAGGACCGTGTTATGGAGGTCTACAGCAACCTATCTCAGATTTTTAAGATTCTCTTTCATTTTCATTTTCCCACCCAATCTCGGTTGATGCCAAAATGTGCAATGTTGCATAGTTGAATGCTGACACATTGCATATCTTGAAAACCATTCGTCGTGGCTTCTAACCGTCTCCGCCAACAACTCTGAAATGTTGGGTGAATGCTAGGAATGACCCTGCCATGGAAGTAAAGAAGCTCGAACGTTGCCGACTGCTATGGAGCCAAGTGTCCCTCAAGGTGCACCAGGCAACAAAATTATCGATATTCAATAGTCCGTTTCTCGGAGCTCCCAAGGGGTATCGACAAGCTGTCAAGTGCTACAGGACCATGTCACGGAGGCCTACAATAACCTATCTCAGATTTTGGAGATTCACTTCTATTTTCATTTTCCCACCCAATCTCGGTTGATGCAAAAACGTGCAATGTTGCACAGTTGAATGCTGAAACATTACATATTTTGAAAACCGTTTGTCCTGATATCGAATCGTCTCTGCTAACACATTCAATTTGACGTGTAAATGCCAATAATAACCTTTATATGGTTCACAACTCATTCGAACATTCAGGACCACAATGTACTGGTGCATATCTTAATGTTCTTGTAGTGCCCTAAATAGGTCCAGGTGGTCAAAATGCTCCAATAGGACTAAAATTGGGTAGGATTGATATCTTTTTTTTATCTTATATGAACTATTATAATTTTATTAAGGTGTTGGACTGAAAATTACAAGTCTAGGTTTATGAAATGAAACATGCATATTCTCATTAAGTATGAATTATTCAGTAATAATATACATAGATACAAGTGCAAACATAAATATAAGATGAGAAATTTACAAAGCATAAGACATCCATATAAACATAAAGTAGTTACATCAGTACACATGATATATTCGTAGAGCATGAAGAAAAATATATATGTCCAATAATGTCATAGATCAAATATGTCCAATAATGTTAAATTGCTATCGTGAAAGCCAAATGGCTATAGAACATGTCACTTATACAATATACAAAAATATGTCTAGTAATTCCATATTGGTGTACAATGATTATCCCTAATATAGTCATTTTCCAGAAGGGGAAGAAAACAAATCCCGGGCTGCCTTCGATCGTCACGTCGATGGAGATCCAGTACTCTGTCGAGTGCGCTCACTAGTCCTTTTGTCTAGACTCTTCTGCAGCTCGAGCTGATAAAATAACAAGTATAAACATCAATAGCTAATATACAGAAATTTAATTATAGGATGACATAAAATAGAGTATTTACTTACCGCTAACAAATAGTCACTATGTACATCTATCGAAGGGGCACGCTGACGATCTGGAGTAATGAGTCCCTACAACAATGATCAAAATAATATTTAAAATACATACATTAATATCATTAAAAATTTAATATAAACTATTAAAATAACAATTCTAATTAAGTTATCTCTTTCATACCTCGGTTAATGCCTCAGAACTAGCTATAGCTGCAGCTACGGCACGATTCAAACTATCACGAACAAAAGGAGTCTCCGTTGTCATTAACTGAAAATGAAACAAGAGTATTATGTAGTTATCAAGAATCCCTATAATATTTTACAACCCCACTAATTAATAAATTATACCTCTGTGAACGTGCCACCGCATCCTTCAGTGTGCGGTATCGATGTTGTAGCTCCAACATTAAACTAGTGCACATGTATGGCAATTTATAAGACAACCATTAATATAAGAACAACCCACGGACTTGTTAATTATAATACATTATTAAATATATACCTGTGGACTACGTGATGTTGTCACAAAGGAAGGTGAAGGAATGTTATCATTGTCATGACAACTTTGCCTCTGGATTTTGATCATAATTTGTCTACTAATTTAGTTATTCATTCATTTATTAATTAAATATAATCAAATAAATCAAATTAACATGCAAATAAACATACATCAACGAAATGTGAACGAGGCCCTTTGCTGTCCACATTCAACGTCGATGACCCAACAGTGAACTAATGTACATGCACAATAAGTTGAGACAAACATCCATATAATTATAGAATAATCAAATATATACTTTAAAAAATGTTTTATTCGATACATACTTGTGGAGTTGACGTGGTAGTGTATAAACGGTCTGGGTGATCATTCCCACTGCCACCGACACTCGCTCCTTGAATATTCATCATAAACAACAGATACTAATTTAATTAAATTCATTCATTTAAAAATGAAATAGGATCAAATAAATTTAATGAACTTGCAAATATTTACCTGTGTATCAATGCCAAATGTTGTATTGAGAAAATCATCAAGCATCAGTCCATCATCCTCTTCCTCTCTCTCAGTAGTACCAAATGTGCACAGGGATCCATAAGAACGAAAAAAATGACCCCTCACAGAGTGACCATGGTCACTCTCGACTAGAGGAGTGGCACACTGAATGAGAGTGTGTCAGAGCACTAATCGTGCCTAGTGTGTCCACCTCTACGTGTTCCTTCACATTGGAAGGAATACTAACATGATCCACCTGTGGCTTGCCACTGGGAAACCTAGGTGCGTTAGGGTCACGACGTGCCATAAGTCTATCAAATGATGACCCCCTCACCTCTACCCTGAGACTCTAGAAAGTCAAAATAATTTGTCACTTTCTTCAGGACAAACTCAAAATAGAGTTTCCTGAGGAAATAGATAGGAACCTTATGATTGTTACAGGGAGGGGAATCAAAGACCATCCACCATCTGTCCCAAAAATTTATATCTTCATTCAAGCACCAATGAATTGGGATCCTCCTTGTTGTGGGTTTAAGAGTTTCAATTTCCCTTGGCTTTTAAAAAAGTTTGCAAATGTCGGCTTCTGTGATTTTTTTTTTGTCCTCATATGATAATTTATTTGCATAATATTGTTTTTGTTCTTCTTTTTTTGTTGTGCCATAAATTTAGTTGCCCACTAACTGAACCTACGTGGGTCAAGATCAATTCTAATAATTTTGAAAGTGTTTCCCTTCTAGGATTTGTACCAATAGAATATTTTAACCTCCTAATTAAAGATTCTATTTCTGTTTTCCCATTTTCTATTTGGTTTATCAAGTTTTCATATTTTCCAAGAGGAGGTTTCTCAATTGGTGAGGGCAGTTGGGGTTCATTTTCCTGGTTATTTTCAACATCCATTTGTTCATGAGGAGAAGATGGAGGATTTGGTTGAGGATTTTCTGTGGGGATATCATTCCTTCCTGGTAATTAAAAGAAAATCTATTTTAAAACTCTAATTAAACATAAAATTTAAGACAAGAGACTTTCACAATCAAATTTGAAGAAAAACTAAAAGTTAAACCTAAATTTCAAAGAAAATAGCATTCATGGTTGTAGAATCACTTACCTATTCTTCCGGTTCAACCTTCTTGACGTCGTGGAAACATTTTTTGCTTCAGTTTGATGGAGAAAACCTCACAATGAATCGCGTACGCGTTGTTATGAAGAGGAAAATAGCAAGCTGCGACTTTGGAGAAGAAAAATAAGCCACAAAGTGGCTGCCCAAACTCTTTATAAAAGAAATTAGGGCGCGCACCCTATGGTTTGAATTGCCCAAACCATAAGGTGTGTGCCCTATAGGGCGTGCGCCATATGTGCGAACGGGGGCCAAAAAGGTATTTGACACCTTTTTGGTCCACCATCTTGGTGCACATACCCCTAAGTCCTACATTCTCCTAAGCAACTGTGACGTTCTCACCAATATATCTTGTCTAGTGTATTCATTTTCAATTTCTTCAAGTTCTTTCCTAAGCTCTGTATCTATGAGCTCTGTAGTTTTTATCTTTGAGATAACATTTGAAGTTTCTCCAGTATTCAAAATTTTATCCTTATCCCTGGATATCTCAATATTACTATTAGGGATTTTATGTTTTTTTTTTTTAAATTGCAGTTTCTATTAATAAAATATTAAACATATCTTCTTGAATGGCTTTCTAATTAGTCATTTCCTCTTTTTTTAAATGCTCATTTTTAGCCTCCCTATTTAATTTTTCCTGAAACTCCTTAGAAATTGCCTCCATCTGCAGATTAAAGTCCCTAACCCTTTGAACCTGAGACTCTTGAACATTTTCAGGGGCTTTAGGAGGTTCATTATGAGATGTGACCTTCAAACCCATGTCTTCATCAACATAAATCTGATTACCATCATCATCTTAACAATAATATCCAAACCCCTTTGGTATGTCAGAATGGTATCTACGGGCCTTGTGAGATATTTCATTATAAAAAGAATGCTTATGACTCATAATTAAAGGAGTACATTGTGAATCTTCAATATTTGAAACATTTTTATCAGAGTAAGGGGTAATGTAACTATTAGAGGGTGAAAATAACTTACTTCTTGATTCATTTCATTGCCATCTTTGCCCTTCATCAACGGTTTGTTTGTGAGTCCTCCCATGATCCAAAGACCTCCTTGTTAGCTCCTTTTCTTGTAGAATCAATTACAATAGCAATAAATTCCAGACTCTCTTATACCCAAGTTAGATTCTCATAGGGAAAATGATAATTAACAAGGATGAAAAATCCTTCTACACTTTGGGCTCCACATACCCAGGCGGGTGCACCTTTGACAGAATATTACCTTTCAATAGTTTTTAACAGTGGATTAAGGATTGGTGATGCTTCTTCTTTTTATGCCATTAGGCTTAGGAAGGCTAACCTATTGATTCACTCTTTGAGGAATCACTAATATGAATTGTACTGAATACAATTAGCTAGACATGTACTTGAAATAACATAAATATAAAGATTGATTAAATTTGAGTTGATGATAACAACCACTTGTCAGCATTTTGACCAGTGCCTAATCATGGGTGATAGAGTCAAAATAGAGCATACATATATTAAAGATAATCAATGGAAATATTAAAGAACCCCAGATAGAATGCCTTACAGACTATCCTCTCATCCTCACACCCCTGTATCAAATCCATGCATAAACCCTAACCGTCTGCAATTATCTGCAAGATTTAAAACTCTCCTTGAAAGCAACTTACAGACAAGAACATGGCTACTTTATAACTAGTATACTCAAAATGCCTTGCAAATTGAACATACAAGAATTAATAGTAAATACAAGAAGACATAATTGATATCAAAATGGAGATTCCATTGTATTTTATTGATGTAAATTTGATATCAGTACATTCAGAGACTCAAAACCAACGTTCAGACACAATTTAGTAATCTGCCTTGTAGTCTTATTTTACCATCATTTTACAATATTAGAACTTGATAATTATAGATGGCCACAGTCATCTAGGAATCCTTTTGGAAAATAAGGATGCAACAAGCTACAAATGACTGGGCTAGTGGACAAAATACAGTTTACAGATGAGACAAAATTTCAGGCAGATGGGGGTAACAAATCTTTGCTATTAGCCATGTAATCTTTTGTCCTGTGACCGCCTGAATGCTTGAAGTTGCTCTGAGGTGGCTGGGTCCTTGTCATCTGGAAATTGTTCTCTTGTTGGTGTAGAGGCCCCAATATTTGATTTGTTCAAACTTCTCAACCTCTTAGGTGTTAGTTGTCCCCTTTGTGTTTATTGTCTCATGCTACCGGGGTGACTTCCATATTTGCTAACCCATGTGGTGAACACCTCATCAGTTGGCCAACTGAAACTGAGGACCTCATCTTTTTGGCTGTTGAACTCTTCTCAGTCACCATTAGCTTTCTCAACTTCTTCCTCACAGGATTCAAAAAATGCCTTGGCTTTATTCAAAATATCAATAGTTAGCACAAACCATCCAGTATTTGCCAATGTGACAATACTTTTTGTTCTGCCAGTTAGTGCTTCATTTAATTGCCTTAGCCATAAGTCTCCATTCTTTATGTTCCCAAATTCTTTGAACATGTTGGGAAACATGTCATACCTTTCCCTGGAGAACTCTTCTCTCAAAATTGTGACCCTCTTTATGACCATGCTCTTCTTGATTTCCAAATTAACCATCAGTTTGAGACATTTATGCGTGCTTGTCAGGGTGATCTACACATTATTCTTCTCCTTTGAAAGAGAGTAAAAGGATTTGACATGGGCTGCCTTCCCTTTCCAATTATTCATTATCACATCCCACTGTCCCTTTTCACTAACATGCTTGCTCATGATGCCTGCAATCTTCTTTCCTAGTAGATAGAGGTTAGGAAGGTTGAGCTCACTAGCACACCTCGAGGTTGGAAAATATCTGATCAGAACATTATTGCTTCACCAATTCCTCAGCCTCTTTGTATGCAGGAGAGTCTTCAAGATCCCTTTTACCTTCTTCTTCCAGCCTTGACCTCTCACTGATCAACCTGTTCTTCTCAGCCTCTAATTCTGCTCTTTTGGCATCAATGGCTTCTTGTGTAGTGGGACTTAAAGGTGCAGGGGATGGGGGATATGTCACAAATGGACTAGAGGAGGATGATTGGTGAGGTTCCTGAGAAATTACCCCTTGGGGCCCAAATTGAATCTTTTGTTTACCCTCCAGCTCTGCTATTATGTTATCTTTCATCAAGGATTTGACCTTTTCCTCATTATAAGCTTTAAGTACAAACTCATATCTCTCATTTAAGCTGGCATAGGCCTTCTTTTCTCTCTTAGCTACCTTCATGCTTAAATTATTTGTTTGAACAACAAGGTTTGTAGCTTCAGTTCCTGAAGTGTCAGCGACCCTCTTCACAATTAGACTGCCTGTATCTTCAACATCATCATCTTCCTTTATTCTCCTCCTGTCCTTTTTCTTTAATGACTGAATGGCTAGAGCTGCATGATCTTCACTAAACTAGGCACCAATTGATGTCCCAGCAGTGCTCATAGGTTTTGCTTTCTTTCTAACAGCATCAAAGACCACTGCATCTGCTAGATCCCATTGAGGTAATATGAGAACTCCCTGCTTTTTAATCATTTTCCTACCCTCTTCAGGAGTGATCTTATCAAAATTTGATATCATCTCCTTCCTAACTTCCTTCTCTATATCTTCCTTGGCAGAGTTGGGTTGGGCTTCTTGTAGCTTTTGGCACTTGTGATTGGATTCATCAATGTGACATCTCCATAAAAATTGAATGAATGCCCTGGTTTTAATGAAATTGCTATCAAACAAGAATTCATCACTGGCCTGTTTTGTTATAGGATCCATCTCACTTCCAGCAAACTCTGCTACTGTGAGGTCAGTTGATGTATGTTTAGGGGCCTCTAGCATCCCTTCTTGTAGTTCCTGAGTAGTAACAACCACTTCACCAGCATTCCTCAATTTGACCAATTGGTCAGCAATGGCCTGATCATCATATTGCATGGGGGATTGGGAAGGAGAGTATAATTCACTCTCCTATTCTTTTGTTTCCACCCTTTGTCTTTTGGGAGAGGGCACCTCTTGAACATCAGTATCTGCTGGCCTATTTCCTTTGTGCTGAAGAGGTTTGTCAACTTTAGGAGCAATAGTAGTGTATCCTCTCCTTTCATACACTACATAATACCCTAGTGGGACTATTCTACTCTGTGGAAATTTATTCAGGATAGCAAGAGCCCTTTTTGGATCATTTTCAACTGCTCTCTGCCTCTTCTCATTTAGGGTTTGCATGATTCCCTCAAAAAGATTCATTAAGGATTCAATTTTTTAAGACCATGGGAAAAATTCCTTTAAAGGATCATAAGTCTTATCAAAATTTTGTACAAAGTCCAAAGACTTCTTGTATGCCATCCATTTCTCCTTCCTGACTTCCTGAACACCAAGATCAAAAATATTTATGATGATATCCTCAGGGTAGTTGAATTGATGCTCTAATATCAAGCATTTAGTCCTCTTCCTGAATATACCCATGATAAAATCTTCATTATCTGCACATCTGGACACAGAAGTGGATAAATGATAGGGCTCAAAATACTTGTCAAATTGTGTCCACCCACCTTTGGTTATGATAAAGTGATGGGCTCTGGTGAGGGTACGAAAGATATTTCCCTTCATCTTTCCTGTCAAAGCTTCTTCCTATAGCCCATCTAATTGCCCTTATAATTTCTGCTACTCCAATCTTGAGTGGGACTCTTTAGGGTAGCACATAAGGAGTTCCTTTGAGACCATAAAGCCTAATTACTATGGAAAAAGGGTACAAAATTATATCTCCCCATTTGTGAGCAATTTTTAGCTCCGGGGCATATTCCATAGGCCTTAAAAGCCTCATCATTTCACTATGGACCCTAGCATTCTGGTTACTTAGTAGTGACTTGAGTCTAGTTGCAAAAACCTTATCAAAATAGACATAACTAGCACCCTTCCTATCCCATGACAAATCTGCACTACACATTTGAACAGGCAATTCTTTACCATCTTGGAATTTATCCAGTTCCATTTCTTCCTGAAAGCAGTCTGCACTATTGAACAAGAACATATCCATCATGAGGGAATACCAACCCATTGGTTTCTGTATGTTGCCAGATCTAATTCCTGACAGACCCTCATGCATCTCCTGAGCAATATAAGATGCAAAATCAAATACTACTGACAAGTGGGGATGCAGAATTTGAACCATCAACATTATATGGACAGGCATTGCCACATCTTCATCTATCCCCAAAACATTGCACAGAGCACTGTACATCTTTCTATCCTTACCATTAAAAAGATCCAACTTGAAGGGTTCTGGAGTCCTAGGCCCTACTACAACCAAGTTCCCTATTTTATTAATATACCCCTTCAATGCTTCACCCCTGTAATAGTCCTTCTGATTATGGTATACTTCTTTAAAGTATTCAAAATCAATATCATCCATATGTTGAGAGGTATCAGTCAGCTTGAAGATTCTTTTGAGTTCATCAGCTGATACAGTCAATAGTATATTTCCTTGAGTGTCCCTAACAACCCTAGCCACCTTATCATAAGTGTTAGCAATTAAAGTGAACAAATCAATGTCCATGAACACACTAGGTGCTTTCAGTTTTACCACATCTAACTCCCAAATATTACAGTCTGGGGTAGGGGCATTCCTCTAGCTATAGCCCGTTCTGAACAGAGTGAGGCTATCAAAACTGGTATTGGCATCTTTCGCCCATCTACCGCAATCGTATAACCCTTCTCCAATTTTGAAGCGGGGATGTGGTGGAACTACCCTTTTGATTTGTGTAGCATCTCGTGAGGACAGTGGCAATTGTTGTAAAAAATCTTCCCTAACATTCCATTTTTGGTAATCACTCTCTCCAGAAACCTCAACTCTAGGGGCCATTCTAAGGTTTTTTCTTTCGGTACTTGACTCAGATTCTGAAACAAATCTCTAAAACCTTTCTGAACTGCAAATTCCACCACATTTTGAATGCTAGTGAATCAGTAAGCTTACCCATTCTGCACAGAAGTTGCGTAAAGCCAATTTTTTCTGCAATCTCGTGTTTGCTCGAATGATTTTGATGAATCATTGTGACTGCAAGTTAACTTAATCAATTCTACGGCATCAAGCAAATCAATCTTTCGAATTGAATTCGACTGGAGTTGTCACATGTTTTGTAGTTAATTCACAGGCTTCAATTTCACGGCTTAACGACTCTCTGCAACATATTTTACCAACTTTGAATTTGAGCCGTTGATTCTGGATGTCGTTCTCTGCATTTGGCGGCTATCTTATTTTCCTAAAACAACTGTCCACTTAGGACACGTGTTTCCAGCGCTTAATGGCTTACTCGCTAGATGTCGAGCACTTTCCCTTTAAGCGATTAAGTGAGCCGTCGGATATGAAACAACTTAACTATGGTTTAAGTTCTTTCCAGCTCTGAATGCCTGGGTCCACCAGCTGCCAGATGTCATCACTGCTAAAAGGCTTGTCCGATAGATGTCGTGCATCTTTGGTATAAGCCATTAAGCCGACCATTAGATCTTTCTGGGCTTTAACACCTTTTATACTTGTTTGTGACTGGACCCACACTCTTTCCTAGACAGGTGTCACCTCCGCTTAATCACTTTCCCGTTAGATGTCGTGCACTTTCTGATTAAGCCATTAATCCGACCGTTCGATCAAAGCTGACTTGCTCGACACATAAGGTGATGACGTAAAAGGGACTTTTCATGGCATGAATTAGGAATTATTAAAGCGGTTAGGAATCACAATCTTTTTGTAAAAGCAACCCATTTAAAATGGGCACATGACTTGAGGTGACTTAAGTGACCAAAAAAGTAATGTGAAAATAGAATCAACCAAGACATATAGGGTTTTTAGTCATTTTCCACCATTTTTAACTAGGTTAAGGGTCTAAACAAACTTTTTAGAGGCACAAGGACAATTTTGATCTTGATTTTGAAGCCTTAGACACTACTAATGACAAAGGACCCTAGGAAAATTGCAAGGCACAATCTAAATAGGAAATAGCACCAACAGTGGCTCTGTCTGAGGATGTTTAAACACCAGGTTATAACAAGAACCACAGATCTCTGGGGAAGTAGACCACAAACCAGTCTAACCTAAAACTGGAAACAAACACACAACAGAAAGGAAACACACCTATTCATATAATACATACTACTGTGCATGGAGAAGAAAATTCAATTAAAGAATTTTTTTAGGAATTGTCCATGCACTGGCAATTCCTGTTCTTTATCATTCAGATTCTTGAGGAAATAAGAATCTTTTCCAAAGATCTCAGATATAATAAAAGGTCGTATCCATAGTGATTCAAATTTCTCTTATTTGCCTTTCTCATCAGCCCTAATATTCCACTGTAATACAAAATCGCCAGGCATAAACTTTCTCTCATCTGCCCTTCTATCAAAAAGGTATTTCATTTTTTGCTGTAATTTGATATTTTCTGTCTGGCTTTCTCTCCTTATTTCATCCAATTCTACCAGCTGAACCATCCTTTCTTCCATGGGTTTAGAAATTTATATTCCTTCATCTTGGATAAATTTGTAAATTGGGAGCAAATTGTTGACAGGCATTCTTGACTGAACACCGTAAACCAATTCAAAAGGAGACTTTCCAGTGGTCTTCTTGATAGTAATCCTATCAGCCCAAAGGGCAAGTTTCAATTTAACATGCCAAGCTCTCTTATTTCCCTCCAAGGTCTTTTTTAATATTTGCAAAATACTTTTATTACTGGATTCTACCTGACCATTAGCTTGAGGGTGATATGGGGATGAATAGGACATAACAATTCCCATATCAGAGCAAATTTCAGTGAATTCTTTAGACTTAAAGCACATGGCATTGTCCATTATCAATTTAAGGGGGACACCTAATCTTGTAATTATATTATCCATCAAAAAATCAATAACCACAATACTTGTTGCCTTTTTGGTTGGGATTGCCTCTACCCACTTTGTGAAATAATCAGTTGCTAGCAGAATCCAACCATGGCCTCCACTTGATTTTTCATTAAATTCTCCTATAAAGTCCATTCCCCACATAGAAAAGGGAGCCTCTGCTACTACTGAATTTAATAAAAATGCCCCTGAATATTTCATCTTGCTTGAAAATCTTTGGCATGGCTCACATTTCCTAACAAAAGTGTGAGCATCTTGAAAAACACAAGGCCAATAATATCCAGCCCTTAAAATTTTGTGGGCTATTGTTTTAGCAGAATAATGCCCTCCACATATTCCAGCATGCATCTCTTTCAATACCTTTTTTGATTGACCTTTGTTAAGGCATAATAACAAGATCCCATCTCTATTTTTCCAGAACAAATCACCCTGCAACAAAACATACTTTTGTGATTGCAGCTTCAAACTCCTCCTTTGGTTATCATTCAAGTTATCTAGATATTTAGCATTTTTCAGAAAATAAACAATATTGGTATACCAGGGTTGCATCTCAATACTTGTCATGCAGTTTTATTCTACACCAACACTGTTTACTTGGACCAAATCCAAATTTTCTTCTGTCATCAACTTAGCCAACCGTAATCCCCTCACCAACTTAGTGATATGGATTTCTATGTCAAACTCTTGGAATTTGTTTATCCATTTACATTTTTTTCCTGTCACTTCATTTTGAACAAAGATGTCTTTGACAGCAGCATGAGGGACATAGGCTTTTACTTTTGCACACACCAAATAAGGCTGGAAGCCTTGACTGCCTTCACTAGAGCATAAGATTGTTTTTCCATTATCTGATAATTTAATTCAGTGGATTGCAATGACTTACTAAAAAATGCAATGGGGTGCTCAAATCCTTCACTATCCTTCTACAACAAGACTGCTGCAATAGTATGAAATGAGGCAAAAGTAAACAAAGAAAATGGCTTAGTGTAATCAAGGGATTCAAGGATTGGTGCTTCTTGAATAGCTTGTTTTATCCTTTCAAAGGCTAACTGAGCTTCTTGGCCCCATTCAAACTTCACATTTTTCTTTAGCAATTTGACAATAGGTTTAACCAGTTCTGCAAAGTTGACAATAAATCTTCTAATAAAGTTAATCTGCCCTAGAAATGATTATATACCTTTTAGGTTCTTGGGAGAAAGTACCTTTTGGATGGCTTCAACCCTTTCAGGATCAATCCTCACCCCCTCCTTTGACACTATGTGTCCCAAAAGTTTCCCCTCAGTAACAAGAAAGTGACACTTTTTTGGGTTTATAGACACCCCATATTCTAGTGCTTTTACCATGACCTTTTCAAAGTGATTGCAATGATCCTCTGCTCTTTTTGAGAAAGCTGTCAAATCATCTTGGTATACCACCATCAAAACATCTATGAGGTCTTTGAAGGCTACATCCATAGCTCTTTGAAAAGTTGCACCAGCATGTTGTAGCCCAAATGGCATACGAGAATAGGTGCCCCAAGGGGTAGTAAATGTTGTTTTGAATTGCTCAGATTCTTTAACCAGCACTTGATTGTACCCTGAGAATCCATCCATCATAGATAACAAATCACATCCAGTGACTTTATGCAACATAGCCTCCATGTTAGGTAGTCCGTAATTATCTTTCAGTGAGGCTACATTTAAATTTCTGAAATCAACACACAACCTTATCTCCCCATTTTTCTTTCTTATAGGGACTAAGTTAGAGACCCAAGATGAATGTCTAATAGGCTTGATTATGCCTGCATCCCTCAGCTTCATCATTTCTTTCTACATCTTAGTAGCCAGTAATGGATTGATTGGCCTTTGTTTTTGTCTGAATGGTTTAATGCCTTCTTTTAGAGGGACATCATGTTGAAATAAATCTTCTTTATAGGCTTTCAAATCATCATAGGACCAGGCAAAAACATGTTTGTACCTTTTCAGAAACTTTATCAAATTTTGTCTCACATTGCTATCTAATTTTTTGCCAATATAAACTAATTGGGGAGATGTTTCAGATCCCAAATTAATTTCCTCTAAGTCTTCCACTCTGGCATTGGACTTTTGAGTCATATAGTTGTCATTTATGCTGAACATGCCTTCCAATTCAACCAATCCCTTGGGAATGTGATTAGTATCCAATTGGATGACTTCCTGATCAAAAATATATTCCTTATTGTCCACAATTGACACTAGAGATTCACAATCAATCTTTTGTCCATCATATTGATCCATACATTGAATAAACTTGAGGATGTCATCATCATCCTCAAAAACTTGCCAATTATGAATATTGTCAGGGACTGCTGGCCTACTTTTCGTTTCAACCATAGACATGCCAGTAAGAGTAGCATCATTATTTTTTAGGGCAACACTTGCCAGGAAATCTTCCATTATATTATTTGATCTTTCTACCCATAATATATTGAAAGCATCAAAGAATTCCATCCTATCCCAGACAACATATTTATACAATTTTAATCTGTCATCTTTAGCAACATAATGTCCCCTAATCTGAGATATAATTAACTTCCTTATGCTCTTTTATTTTCAACATTTCCATAAGTGGGACTGAGACTTTCATTTGGGTCAAAGCATGTTTCATGTCAAAATGAGGCGATTCAGGGGGCATTTCATTTACTTTCTTCATTTTCTTGAGTTTCTCATTTGTTACTAATTCTTCCTTTGATATCTCCTCCCCAATATGATCATGAGAAGATCCTGCTTGTTTGCAAGATTCATCTTTGTCATCCTTCTTAGGATGAAAATCCTCATTTACTTGAGGTGAGTCTTTTCTAACATAAACAGGGGTAGACTTGCCTTGAGTTGGTTGTACTATTCTATTTCTTAAGTTGTAGGCACTTCTTGCTTGATTAATTGCCGCAACAGTTAAGGACCTTTTTTCTTCAGCAGTAGGAGTCCTAAAATGAGATTGTGAACTATCATCACCCACTGTGTTTATAGTTTCATGTGAAACATACTCATCCTGATCACTTTGATATGTTGAACTTCGTAACTGGTTTGTAAAACAATAATTATCCTTTGAACATGAATTATCAGAGGATGAGGTAATATCAGGGAGCCATGGATATGGTTTCTTTACAGTGAAAATATTTATAGGAGGGCCTTCCTGCTCTCCTTCTTCTGTTTGGTCAAACAAAGCCTGAGCTACTACACATTGATAGGAAGAGTGTGGCATATTGCAAGCATCACACCAGGGAGTATTCTCAACATAGTTGGCACTGTTCCTTTTCAGGGGATCTGGGGTTTCTTTTGTTTTTGGGTTATCTTTCCCTTCAAAGATAGGTTTTCCATTATTCCAATTGGTCTTGTATGGATAATCTCTCAGGTTAGGCTGTCTGTCAAATCTTTGGTTAGTACACTTATTATCTCGGTACCCTCCTCTATCATTCTTATCTATCTTGGCAGCAAGGTCTTTTACTGCACTCACCGATTTATCCACTGTATCATCTTCTTTGACACTTTTATTCGTTGATCCCTTTTCTTTCCAAAGTTTATTGTCTTCTCTCTTCCCCAATTTCCTTGATGCTCTTCTATTACTCTCAATGTCAATTACTATATTGTAAGCATCCCTTAAGGTAGTTGGGTTCTTATCTCTAAGCAGATAAGACATTTTTCCATTAGCAACATTAATGTAAGTGGTAAGGCACACTTCCTCATCTAATCTCAAAACTTGGAACAATTTGCTCATGGCCTTTTGAAATCTACTATTAAAATCAGCCATATTTTCATTTGGGAACTTCTTGATGTTATTAAATTCATTTAACATGTATCCAGAATTAACATGCTCTCTATACTGCTCCCTAAAAGATTTTACAAATTCATCCCAAGAGGCAATACTATCATTAGGCAAGTTTTTGAACCAATCCCTAGCATCTTCAATTAAAGATTGAACAAAAAGTTTCACGATGACATCCTCATCTTCAATTTCAAAATCAGTAATCTTATCACCAAAAGCTTTTAAATGTTCTTCACAAGTAACAACATTATTTCATGTGAACTTAGGGATCCTATCTCTTACCTCATTGGGGATCACATTAGGGTGACCAGGAATGCCTTCAAAGAAAAGAGATCTATATCTGTTCATGTGGACAGGCCTCCTTTGAAAATTCCCCAACTCATTATTACCATTTGGTCCAGCAATTCCTTCTTGACGTTGAACAGGTGGAGGAACACTCTGCTTGGGCTTGGCAGTTTGAAAACTTGGCCGAGGCCCCATAAGTTGAGCAGCTACATTAGGACAAGAGTTTTGAACATTTGGGTTCTTTCCACACTTTTGGACTTTAGGAGCACCACCTTGATTGTTCACATTTAGATCAGCAGATGAATTCAATTGTTGTACTCCTTGATTCACATGCATAGAACTACTTGCAGTAGTATTATTAGTAGCACAAAGTAAGGCTATCTTCATCTTCATATCAGCTGCAGTAGCCTCCAATTCCAACTTTTCTAGTTGTTTTGCCAAGTCATCCTTAGCCTTCCTGGCTTGTTCAATGTCCAAATCAATTTGAGGTATTCCTTCAAGGTTGGAAACTTTCTGCCGAGGCTCATTTATGCTGATACCAACAACCTTTTGCTTACCTTTGTCAGGGGCATCTTTAGTAGTTACTTTGAGTTTCACATTTCGTTGATTCTCATATGGGAACAACTGCCTAATGACAGGTCCTTCCTTCTCAAACTCATCCTTGTCAGGGTTTGAGATTTTATTTGGGGCTTTACTTCTCAAATCATTGAGGGTACCAAACAATTCTGGATCCAGACTTTTTACTTCTTGATTTAGGCTTTTAGTCTTGAGGTCATTCCTTCTAGTCTCAACTAGGAGTTCTTCTCTTTCCAATAATAAGTCATATATCCTTTGTCCATGTTTTTCCTCTGCTTCAGGTATTTCCTTGTCTTGTTCTTTCTTTTTTCTTTTCAAAGCCACAACCTCATCTTGCAACTTATCAGAATCATATGATGTTGTTTCAGCAGCAGAAGTCTCTTTTGGTGGAGCAAGATTTTCTTCCGCAGGAAAGAACCCTATGTTAGTATTTTCTCCATCCCTAAAGGGATCAAAATTGGTATTAGCTCTATAAGCATCAACTGGTCCCATGGGTTGTGCATCTTCATATGAAGATGACTTCCTTTCTGGAATGGGAATATTCATTTTTCCTTCAGAGGCATGTTGGGAATCATGTTTAGATGCCCCTCTTTTGGACCATTGTTTCCTTTGAGGCGTATGAAGCTCTTCTCCAAGATCCTTTTCAGGATTCATTTTGGAATACGATCTGTTATTTCTTTGTCGGCTCATCTCACAGAACAAACAAATACTTCACTATGCAATATTGGAATACACAGAAGTTAGAGTCGCCACCCCTTTTCAAAGGATTAATATATATAGAGATAAAAACACCTTGTCTTGTGTCAGATTTCCTTTAAGCAATAAGCAAATATAGAAATTTGCAGATAGATTAGGCTTGATAATTCCTCACCTAGCAACTTCAAGAAAATTATCTTTCACTGTTCATAACTACAAATATTTTTCGTTCAGTGGACTTCCTCTTGAAAACATATAAGGAACCATATTAGATATTTTAGAGTTATTAACTATTCCAACTGAGACAAGATCTGTATTATTTTAAGAATCAGGACCTTCAAACAATGTGCCATGACAGATAAGCAGAATAAACTCGCTTTAATGATTATGAGGAAAAACAAACTAATTCTCAATATTGTAAGGACAAATGCTTTCATGATCATGACTCTTAGAACATTGCAAGTCCCCAGTAGAGTCGACAATTTGATAGCTCCTTTTCTTGTAGAATCAATTACAATAGAAATAAATGCCAGACTCTCTTATACCCAAGTTAGATTCTCACAAGTAAAAGGCTAATTAACAAGGAAGAAAAATCCTTGTACACTTTCGGCTCCACATACCTAGGCGGGTGCACCTTTGACAGAATATTACCTTTCAACAGTTTTTAACAGTGGATTAAGGATTGGTGATCCTTCTTTTTATGCCATTAGGCTTAGGAAGGCTAACCTATTGATTCACTCTTTAAGGAATCACTAATATGAATTGTACTGAATACAATTGGCTAGACATGTACTTGAAATAACAGAAATATAAAGATTGATTAAATTTGAGTTGATGATAACAACCACTTGTCAACATTTTGACCAGTGCCTAATCATGGGCGATAGAGTCAAAACAGAGCATACATATATTAAGGATAATCAATGGAAATATTAATGAACCCCAGATGGAATGCCTTACAAATTATCCTCTCATCCTCACACCCCTGTATCAAATCCCTGCATAAACCCTAACCCTCTGCAATTATCTGCAAGATTTAAAACTCTCCTTGAAAGTAACTTACAGACAAGAACATGGCTACTTTATAACCAATATACTAAAAATGCCTTACAAATTGAACATACAAGAATTAATAGTAAATACAAGAAGACATCATTGATATCAAAATGGATATTCCATTGTATTTTATTGATGTAAATTCGATATCAGTACATTCAGAGACTCAAAACCAACATT
Source organism: Thuja plicata (assembly GCA_018584345.1). Lineage (NCBI taxonomy): Eukaryota > Viridiplantae > Streptophyta > Pinopsida > Cupressales > Cupressaceae > Thuja > Thuja plicata. Next base: position 752,368 of record MU224132.1, on the reverse strand, counting down.
CAGACACAATTTAGTAATCTGCCTTGTAGTCTTATTTTACCATCATTTTACAATATTAGAACTTGATACTTATAGATGGCCACAATCATCTTGGAATCCTTTTGGAAAATAAGGATGCAACAAGCTACGGATGAATGGGCTAGTGGAAAAAATATAGTTTACAGATGAGACAAAATTTCAGGCGGTTGGGGGTAACAAATCTTTGCTATTAGCCATGTAATCTTTTGTCCTGTGACCGACTGAATGCTTGAAGTTGCTCTGAGGTGGCTGAGTCCTTGTCATCTAGAAATTGTTCTCTTGTTGGTGTAGAGGCCCCAATATTTGATTTGTTCAAACTGCTCAACCTCTTTGGTGTTAGCTGTCCCCTTTATTTTTATTGTCTCATGCTATCGGGGTGACTATTCCATATTTGCTAACCCATGTGGTGAACACCTCATCACTTGGCCAACTGAAACTGAGGACCTCATCTTTCTGGCTGTTGAACTCTTCCCAGTCACCGTTAGCTTTCTCAACTTCTGCCTCCCAGGATTCAAAAAATGCCTTGGCTTTATTCAAAATATCAATAGTTAGCACAAACCATCCAGTATTTGCCAATGTGACACTAATTTTTGTTCTACTGGTTTGTGCTTCATTTAATTGCCTTAGCCAAAAGGCTTCATTCTTTATGTTCCCATCTTCTTTGAACATGTTGGGAAACATGTCATACCTGTCCCTAGAGAACTCTTCTCTCAAAATTGTGACCCTCTTTATGACCATGCTCTTCTTGATGTCCAAATTAACCATCAGTTTGAGACATTTATGGGTGCTTGTCAGGTTGATGTCAACATTATTCTGCTCCTTTGAAAGAGAGTAAAAGGATTTGACATGTGCTGCCTTCCTTTTCCAATTATTCATTATCACATCCCACAGTCCCTTTTCACTATCATCCGTGCTCATGATGCCTGCAATCTTCTTGCCTAGTAGATAGAGGTTAGGAAGGTTAAGCTCACGTTTTTGCTTCACCAATTCCTCAGCCTCTTTGTATGCAGGAGAGTCTTCAAGATCCCTTTTACCTTCTTCTTCTAGCCTTGACCTCTCACTGATCAACCTGTTCTTCTCAGCCTCTAATTCTGCTCTTTTGGCATCGATGGCTTCTTGTGTAGTGGGACTTAAAGGTGCAGGGGATGGGGGATATGTCACAAATGGACTAGAGGAGGACGGTTGGTGAGGTTCCTGAGAAATTACCCCTTGGGTCACAAATTGAATCTTTTGTTTACCCTCCAGCTCTGCTATTCTGTTATCTTTAATCAAGGATTTGACCTTTTCCTCATTATAAGATTTAAGTACAAACTCATATCTCTGATTTAAACTGGCATAGGCCTCCTTTTCTCTCTCAGCTACCTTCATGCTTAAATTAGTTGTTTGAACAACAAGGTTTGCAGCTTAAGTTCCTGAAGTGTCAGTGACCCTCTTCACAATTAGACTGCCTATATCTTCAACTTCATCATCTTCCTTTATTCTCCTCTTTTCCTTTTTCTTTAATGACCAAATGGCTAGAGCTGCATGATCTTCACTAAACTGGGCACCAATTGATGTTGCAGCAGTGCTCATAGGTTTTGCTTTCTTTCTAACAGCATCAAAGACCATTGCATCTGCTAGATCCCATTTAGGTAATATGAGAACTCCCTACTTTTTAATCATTTGCCTACCCTCTTCAGGGGTGATCTTATCAAAATTTGATAACATCTCCTTCTTAACTTCCTTCTCTATATTTTCCTTGGCAGAGTTGGGTTGGGCTTCTTCCAGCTTTTGGCACTTGTAATTGAATTCATCAATGTGACATCTCCATAAAAATTGAATGAATGCCCTGGTTTTAATGAAATTGTCATCAGACAAGAATTCATCACTGGTTTGTTTTTTTATAGGATCCAACTCCCTGCCAGTAAACTCTGCTACTATGAGGTCAGTTGCTGTATGTTTACTCTGGCATCCCTTCTTGTAGTTCCTGAGTAGTAACAACCACTTCACCATCATATTGCATGGGGGATTGGGAAGGAGAATATAATTCACTCTCCTATTCTTTTGTTTCCACCCTTTGTCTTTTGGGAGAGGGCACCTCTTGAACATCAGTATCTGCTGGCCTCTTTCCTTTGTGCTGAAGAGGTTTGTCAACTTTAGGAGCAATAGTAGTGTATCCTCTCTTTTTATACACTACATAATCCCCTGGTGGGACTATTCTACTCTGTGGAAATTTATTCAGGATAGAAAGAGCCCTTTCTAGATCATTTTCAACTGCTCTCTGCCTCTTCTCATTTAGGGTTTGCATGATTACCTCAAAAATATTCATTAAGGAGTCAATTTTGTAAGACCATGGGAAAAATTCCTTTAAAGGATCATAAGTCTTATCAAAATTTCGTACAAAGTCCAAAGACTTCTTGTATGCCATCCATTTCTCCTTCCTGACTTCCTGAACACCAAGGTCAAAAATATTTATGATGATATCCTCAGGGTAGTTGAATTGATGCTCTAATATCAAGCATTTAGTCCTCTTGCTGAACATACCCATGATAAAATCTTCATTATCTGCACATATGGACACAAAAGTGGCTAAATGATAGGGCTCAAAATACTTGTCAAACTGTGTCCACCCACCTTTGGTTATGATAAAGTGATGGGCTCTGGTGAGGGTAGGAAAGATATTTCCCTTCATCTTTCTGGTCAGGGCTTCTTCCTATAGCCCACCTAATTGCCTTATAATTTTTGCTACTCAAATCTTGAGTGGGACTCTGTAGGGTAGCACATAAGGAGTTCCTCTGAGACCATAAACCCTAATTACTTTGGATAAAGGGTACAAAATTAGATCTCCCCAATTGTGGCCAATTTTTAGCTCCGGGGCATATTCCATAGGCCTTAAAAGCCTCATCATTTCATTGTGGACCCTACCATTCTGGTTACTCAGCAGTGACTTGAGTCTAGTTGCAAAAACCTTGTCAAAATACACATAACTAACACCCTTCCTATCCCATGACAAATCTGCACTCCACATTTGAACAGGCAATTCTTTACCATCTTGGAATTTATCCAGTTCCATTTCTTCCTGAAAGCAGTCTGCACTATTGAACAAGAACATATGCATCATGAGGGAATACCAACCCATTGGTTTCTGTATGTTGCCATCTGGAATTCCTGATAGACCCTCGTGCATCTGCTGAGCAATATAAGATGCAAAATCAAATACTACTGACAAGTGGGGATGCAAAATTTGAACAACCATCAGCATTATATGGACAGGCATTGCCACATCTTCATCTATCCCCAAAACATTACACAGAGCACTATACATTTTTCTGGCCTTGCCATTAAAAAGATCCAACTTGAAGGGTTCTAGGGTCCTAGGCCCTACTACAACCAATTTCCCTATTTTTTTGATATACCCCTTCAATGCTTCACCCCTGTAATAGTCCTTCTGATTATGGTATACTTCTTTAAAGTATTCAAAATCAATATCATCCATATGTTGAGAGGTATCAGTCAGCTTGAAGATTCTTCTGATTTCATCAGCTAATACAGTCAATAGTATATTTTCCTGAGTGTCCCTAACAACCCTAGCCACCTTATCATAAGTGTTAGCAATTAAAGTGAAAAAATCAGTGTCCATGAACACACTAAGTGTTATCAGTTTTCCCACATCTAACTCCCAAATATTACAGTCTGGGGTAGGGGCATTCCTCTGGCTATAGGTCATTCTGAACAGAGTGAGGGCATCAAAACTGGTATTGACATCTTTCGCCCATCTACCAGAATCGTATAACCCTTCTCCAATTTTGAAGCGGGGATGTGGTGGAACTACCCTTTTGATTTGTGTAGCATCTCCTTAGGACAGTGGCAATTGTTGTAACAAATCTTCCCTAACCTTCCATTTTTGGTAATCACTCTCTCCAGAAACCTCAACTCTAGGGGCCATTCTAAGGTTTTTTCTTTCAGTACTAGACTCAGATTCTGAAACAAAGCTCTAAAACCTTTCTGAACTGCAAATTCCACCACAATTTGAATGCTAGTGAATCAGTAAGCTTACCCGTTCTGCACAGAAGTTGCGTGAAGCCATTTTTCTCTGCAATCCCGTCTTTGCTCGAATGATTTTGATGAATCATTATGACTGCAAGTTGACTTAATCAATTCTACGGCCTCAATCAAATCAATCTTTCAAATTGAATTCAACTGGAGTTGTCACATGTTCTGTAGTTAATTCACAGGCTTCAATTTCGCGGCTTAACAGCTCTCTGCAACATATTTTACCAACTTTGAATTTTAGATGTTGATTCTAGACATCGTTCTCTGCATCTGACGGCTATCTTATTTTCCTGAAACAACTATCCGCCGAGGACACGTGTCGCCACCGCTTAATCGATTACTCGCTAGATGTCGAGTACTTTGTCTTTAAGCGATTAAGCGAGCTGTCGGATATGAAACAACTTAACTGTGGTTTAAGTTCTCGCCAGCTCTGAATGCTCGGGTCCACCAACTGCCAGATGTCATCACCGCTTAATGGCTTGCCCGATAGATGTCGTGCATCTTGGGTATAAGCCATTAAGTAGACCGTTAGATCTTTTCGGGCTTTAATACCTTTTATACTTGTTTGCGACTGGACCCACACTCTTTCTTGGATAGGTGTCACCTCCGCTTAATCGCTTGCCTGTTAGATGTGCACTTTCTTATTAAGCCATTAAGCCGACCATTCAATCAAAGTTGACTTGCTCGACACATAAGGTGATGATGTAAAAGGGACTTTTCATGGCGTGACTTAGGAATTATTAAAGCGGTTAGGAATCACAATATTTTTGTAAAAAGAAACCCATTTAACATGGACACATGACTTGAGGAGACTTAAGTGAGCAAAAAAGTAACGTGAAAATAGAATCGACCATGACAATTAGGGTTTTTAGTCATTTTCCACCATTTTTAACTAGGTTAAGGGTCTGAACAAACTTTGAAGAGGCATAATGACAATTTTGATCTTGATTTTGAAGCCTTAAACACTACTAATGACAAAGGACCCTAGGAAAATTGCAAGGCACAATCTAAACAGGAAATAGCACCAACACTCCTCCCATGCATATTTGGTTATGATTTATAAGAAAAATAAAATTATTTTCCTCTGTGTTTACCAAACAATATATTTTCTTTACTTGTATTACAAAATAACATTCCACTGGACTGAAACCTTAGAGTCGCCACCCTTTATAGGACAAAATATTTAAAAATTTTATTCAACACACAGAATCAATTTAACCAATATTGCTTTTATAAATCAAACTCTCTGCCCACACAAAACCACTGGTGATATATATAAAGGGAAACAACAGATATATTTCTATTTATTCACTTAACAATTTTCTTGAAATAATTCCCCAACAGAGTCACCATTTATGTTGGTGTTTTTTTTTCTTTGTACCCTTGATTCTAAAATATCATTAATATTGATCATGACAGTAAAGGAACATAATGAAATCAATCATTACTTCACCCACAAAATAAAGACAAGAAAGTCTCAACAGTAACGAGGTCATTGGACGTTCTACACTTCAAGCTCCATAAAACTTAGGTGGGTGTACCTTTAATTCATCTACTTGCTCAAATAATTCTTAAAACTTCCTCAGTAGATGACAACATGGATACTTAAGATAAAGCTCAATAATTTATCTGACAAACAAAACACATAACAGTTTTATATTTTAAATTTGTTTCACCATACTTTTCATGTGTCACCTATGAGTAGTTTCTAATTCATTTGGGTTACAGAGTCACATAAGAGAAGAAAATATTTAATAGCAAAGTTCATTAACTGCTCAACACAGAAGTCGAATAAAATATGCCTTACATACAACTTCTCATTTTTGCGTATTATTGACCATCCTGATAGCCTTTTTCAATAAAGGACTTAGCTATCATGAATGACACTCCACAAATGAAGAAAAGTCTTCCATTAGTAGTATCAACATTCAATACGTCTGTAGCATCAAGTATTTTCCCGAGTTCAGATTCATAAATAGAGGTAGAAGACATATTTGAAAAGGGTGACCTCTATGGTTGAGAATATTTTAGTTGTTCTTTAGAAGATTTTAAAAACTCTACAATATTAAATTCTCTAATCAAGTCATAATTTACTCATTTTCTAAATTTTATCGCAAATAATTATTTATTCCTTATTTTAATATCCCAAAATATTATTCCAAATTTATGCAATTGTGCTAGAGTTGCTTTGTTTTAAATGTGGGCAAGTTCGTTGCCCATCTCTAGAACTCCCATAATTTGTTGTTAAATAATTTCCACTTGTGACAATATTTCAGAAGGTCTACTCGAATTGCTTTTTGCTTTGTTATATTTAATCGGTTTTGTTGATTTTCTTTGTAATTCCAACATAGTAGGATTTGAAGAAGCCCCATCCATTTTTCAGAATAGAAATCTATACAACCAATAGATTTGCTTCAAAATTTTAAACTATAAACTTTTTTTTATAAAATAAGCATTTCTATAAATAATCAATTCATGTGGTAAATTTTATTTTATAGAAATAAAAAACTAATCTGTAATGTATTGGATAGAAGAAATAAATATACCCGAGCTTGCAATGTGACTTCTTAAGTCTCTTCTTGTAAATCCTTCCATCAATTCGCTTTACAAATCATGTCTAATAAATTGTAATCTCCCTTTCAATCTTTTTTTAACAAAATTGAAATGAATTATATATAGGAATATGTATTTTTAAATAACTTGAGCTACATATATAAAATTACTTTCTTAACTAATTTAGAGAAAAACAAAACAAATATATAATCTAAATTAAAACATACTTCGCCTATATATAACTAAATAATTTCTAAACTAATTTAGAAAAAAAAATTATGCTTTTTTTTATCAGTAAAAGGTCGTAGCCAAATGATTTTTATTAATAAATAATTTTAAATACAAAAGAGAGTTTACCCCGTTCACTTCGGGCGCTAGTAGGAAAGAATGTTGTCAAGAAACCTCCAGCCTTGCCCAGGACCAAAGTCCAGAAAATTTACATAAATTAGAGGGCATACCCCCACATTACAATTAAACTTTCAATGTCTGCCAGATTATTACAGAGCTAATTCCATATACAGGTTAAGCATTATATGGTAGTAGATATAGTGTTGTTGTATGTTGATTCTGCCTGGAAGTCGATGTTTTCTGCTTTTATTTGTTCACATATCTTGTTTAACCTTTGTGCTTGAAGGGGTGTCCTTGCTGTTATTCTTGGATTTCCATCACCTGTAACCACTCACACCTTTGGCTAAGATCCTTGTTAGTAGGTTACAACCAAAAGGAATTACTCTCTTTTTAAAATTTGTTTATATTATCCTAATCTATCTGACTCTAATATAAACACAATAGGGAAGGCTGCCCATCTTACCCTTGGACTAGTAAAACTGCATTGATACACCGAGTGACCCTACTAGATGTATGCATAAGGTATAAATTAAACATTGATTGAATCAATACTAAAATTTTACATTTCCATTTAAATTATTTATAAGAGTATATAAACAAAGAACAACTACTCAGATATCTTTTTAACGTTTGGAATCTCCTTAAAATTTTTGGCAGATCATAGATAGAAGACTGCAAAGCCTTATATATCCAAAATTGTTAAATTAACACAAATTTTGAATAATTACTATTTCAACCTTACAGTAACATCTTTTATATATCTACAAATCATGAACATATTGAATTCAAAGTACAACATCTATTAGGGAAAATGACAATATATTTATACCCATGGTTGAATAGAGATTAGCATACTTATGTAAATAAATAACTATATATATCTACCTATAATTATTGAGCATATATATATATATATATATATATATATATATATATATATATAATTATGTAACTCGGCCTAATAATGTGTTTAATCACTACTGAGTATGATACTTTGAGGGCCTTGGATGGGAGAATAATAAGGACAGGGAGACAAGGTGAGACTCGAAGATGGTAGGGCCTAGAACAAGATCCATAACATAGTATCCATAGTTACAAGATGAAGATTGTGCTACAGGGAATGTTTTATTATCGGGTTAAATTCCAGCCCAACCACCCTTTGGTGCTAATGCATCTTTAGTAGATTAGGTAATAGCCCAGTCTAAGTAGATGCTACAATGATTATTCTAAAATGCTTTTGAAGCTACCCTCAGATTACCGCAAAATTAAAGCATTTAAAAAGTTGAAATGTGCAACCCTGCTCATAGTCCTTTAATTTGAATGACGTGATAATGATTAATAATTCCTAATGTTTTAATGTACTAAAAACTAAGGTAACTCAAGGATTCATGTCTAGATATTTTCTTAATTGCAAAGATGAGATATTTAAAGCTTTAAAATAATGAGTTGTTCCCCATTTCTGGAAGAGGAATCTATCTTCAATAAAAAGGCTCCTGGAGAAAATATACATATATATAACTGAAAAGTATATATATATATATATATATATATATATATATATATATATATATAA
>MU224132.1:704856-728798 GCA_018584345.1 Thuja plicata | reverse complement strand
GGCAGAATAACAGCAAGAGAGAAAACAGTAGATTGAGATACTGTTTGCACCTTCGTCTTTATAGAATTCTAAGAGCAACTGTTGATTTTCAGCATTCGCGCCACACGAACGAATTTATGAATAAACCCGTTAACACCACCAATGCAGAGCCCTAACAGATACCTTAAAGTCTTTTCACTATTCCCATTTCCCTAACGGAAACATTTTCATTAACTTCACTTACTTTCCGTTTTCTTTGAGCTTGCGAAAAATCAAATATCAGCCTAAAAGGATCAATCAAATTATATAATTGATTTTAGTCAATTAATTTTATAGTTTTAAATAAAAAATCAAATTGAACCTATTCCCCTACATTGCTAATTTAATTAATTGATTGAATTAAATAAATACTAATATCTTTCAATGTGAATTTGAGCAACCAATGAAAATTGAGAACACAAAAGCACATGGATCACTCCTAACTTTGAATCTCAATCACTCATTTTTCAGAATTGAATCTCAATCACTCAAATTTATCCCTTTGTCCCAACCTTTGAGACAATCATTTAAAGTGTCCCCCCATTTGAAACCATCTCAAAGCCTTTCACCTAACCAAGGCTTAATCATGATCAATTCACTCTACCCCCTACCCTTGGGAATTTACTATAAATACAAGCCATTTTTAAGCATAAGTATAATCCTATAAAATTCGAAGGCATAACATCATTACTATAGGAACTTTGAGCGAAATTGACCAATATGTTGAACATTTTGAGAGCCAATTGTGAGATTTAAGAGCATAATCATGAGCATTTGAGTCACATTTTCATATCATCTTTGAAAGAATTGAGCTATATTAGGCATTAGTTTATCAATTTCTCATTCTAGGATTGTCATTGATAGAGATTAAGGTTGAGAGCTCTATTAACATACTAGTTAGAGAACCATGGAATGTTTAGTGATTTAATTGCAATTTTTTAGTTTAATTTACATTATTTTTTCATAGAATTGTAGTTAGATAAATCAATTCTATGAAGGTGTATTAATTCAAACACAAATGATGCCCATCGTGGGGCTTTAGGCCTCATTTCCATCATTTTATCAAATTTTGTGTTTTTTTGCTTCACTTTCTTGTTCATTTTGCAGAAAATATGTAAAATGCTGCGTATGAAGAATCTAATGATGCTTGTGAACAGTTTAAAGCGATGCTTGAATATCTTACTCTATTTCTGTCTTAATTTCTTTCACTACGTATGAGACAAAGTGTGATGCCTAAGTCTGTAAAGCATCGCCTGTGAGCTGTAAAAAACCGCCTATAAACTTTCATTTTCTGCGTGTAATCAATATTTAGCCACATTTTAAACTTTCTGTGCCGCCTGTGAAGTTTATTTTACTGTCTGTGCATTTTAAATGCCGCGTGTTAAAGTTTAAATTTTTCTTTGAAGTTTTAAATTCCGCTTAGTAACAATTAAATGCCGTGTAGAATTTATTGCTTTATATCAAGTTTAATTTGATTTTCTCTTTGTTATAAATCTCTGTGTTTTTGTTCTCTGAAGATGACACAACATTTAAAAATCCAAAAACCAAAACTTAGAGTTACAAGGCCTAGTAAAGAGGTAAGAACACAAATTAAACATTCTAAGCAAATTCATGCTTCAAATCTTCTAGAAAGTTTAAAATAAGAAGAGCATTTGTATGATCACACATGAAAGTATTTTTTGCATACAAAATAAAATTCCCTACTCTTTAGTTGATGATTTTGTTTTTGATTTCTTTAGGCTTGATTTTGCAAAATTTGATCAAAAAGAACTTAGGAGCATTTTGTCAATATAGTTTCAAAGTTTTTCTTCACTTTGTTCTCTTTGTTTTGACTAACTTGTTGATGGAGCCGGATTGGGAATGATCGCCTAACTTGTTGATGGAGCCAGAGTGGGAATGATCGCCACTAGGTGAGTAAGAAAACAAAACATCAAAAACCTTAAAAAAGTGCCTAGCATTTGCTAGCTACAAAAGAGGTATTTTTCATATCAATCTTGCATTGCTTAAATTGTGGCTTTTCTTTAAATCTAGTTTAATAGGAAAAACCCTATTATTTTCCAAATTGAACAAACATTAGGAATATGCTGTCCACTTTTTGAAGTGGATTAAAAAGCCAAACATGTGAGTTCAATTTGGTAGAAATAATGGGATAAGGAATTAACCAAACACTTCAATTGTAAGAACCCCCTTGTCAAGGGGTTGAAAAAGAACAAGCGTGTTTTAGGTGTTTTGAACAAGGAACGACAATAGGGATATTCTCTTCACTTTCTAAGTGAATCAAACTCCCAAACTTGTTGAACCAAGTTCGATTTATTATTTTTCTATATATGCTAGATCAATTAGAAGTTTAGAGGGCCCGCCTTCTGAGAATTCCTTTATGAAGGCGGTGAGAGGGAACGACCCAAAGTGGGAGACAATCGCTTTAGCCATGATACTATCTGACCCACTAGAAATAAATGTACTTTACCTTAATCAAAAAATCACTAAGTTATCTACAAGTCATCTTTACTTCCTTGAGTAGTCCTTCGGGATTGCGCAAAATCGTACTTTTGTGCATGTGGGAAGCTCGCAAGGGGTAAAAGAACTTGGCACAATTTAGAACAGAGGTGTTCATTAAAACCCTGTTAAAATAGTAAGCCTACCTTTTAGAGCCATTGTTAAAAGCCAAATTTGACTCTAGGTAGATTACCTGGAAGATTTTCTTGTGTTATACTTGTGAAAACGACTGAGAACGTACACATTTAGTGTTGTTTTAGGGACATGGTGCAAATTTGATGTGTGTTGAGTTTGCATTTAATTTTCAAGCAAGAATCTTCTCTGATAGATCTGATAAAAAACCTTAAAACTTTTAAAAACCCCCCAAAAATTGAAAAATTCAACTTTGATCTTTTAAGTGCCGCGTATGAACAAGTGACGCCTACAGACAGTTTTGTGATGCCTGAAACATTGAAATGGCACTTGGCATCTGTTAAAAATTGCATAAGTCACTAGAAAGTACCGTCTGGAAACAATTCAACAATGCCTATCAACTGTGTGTATATATTTGTGCACCTGTTACCTGTGACACAACACTTCAATAAGTCATTCTGTTAGTGAGAAACAAGGGTTAATGAGTATATAAAACCCTAACATCGACCTATTTCTTTCTAACTAGGATGAGTGTAGCAAATAACATAACAACCCTCAGATTATATTAATACCAGTGACATAAACAACCTAGCATGAAAGATTTGGGTTAAAAACAACTATTTAACTATTTAAGCATGTATATTAGTCTAAAATGAGCATTATAACCATGTAGAAAAGTAATTATGGAGTGTGCATGAAGCTATAAAGGAATGGGTAGCATAACAATGCTTTGAGATCCCCTTAAAATCTTGGCATAACAACACTACTATTTAGGAATTGAGGCTTATTATGAGCTCCAAATCTCTTCAATTTATAGAGGAATGGGAGAGAGAGAGAGAGAGGGGAGACAAGGTTCATTAATGGAGCCCCTAAGGTCATTAATGAGGTGTAAGAGCCATTAATGCCTTGGAGATTAATGAGGGATGGGCAAGAGGGAATATCCATTACTGGGTCATTAATGAAACTCATTTACGAGGCATGGAGGGAGTAAGGCTCAACTTGGCAAGTTGGTCCTTTAGAGAAGTCATGCTTGAGAAAGTTGACTGTCTCAAGTGGGTTGAGTTGTTAATCATTCCGTAATGGAATGTGACAACATTAGAAGGTGGGTTAGGATAGAATTAGAGTTAGGATTAGATTAGCAAGGGTGGAATAGGTTGGGATAGGTTAGAACCCAGGGTAGAAGTGGTTGAGATAGGTGAGGTTAGGGTTTAGGGGAATATAAATGAAATGAATTAAACTTATTTAGTTCATTTAAAATATAGGAAATAATTATTTAAGCATTTTATTGCTTTTTAATAATTAAGGGGACTATAGCCCTTTTAATTAAATTAAATAGGTTAGGGGAATGGGTTAATTGCAAATGGATAATTGATTAAGGGGTTGATTTAATTTTTTTATAATTAAATACTATAGCCATGTTTGATTTTGATTTGATTTAATTGGTTTGAATTGATTTGAATGGTATGGCTATAATATTTAATATAATTCAGTGATAAAAATACCTAGGACATTAAATTTGATTTAAAATAAATTATGCCAAAGTAACATTGTTATGACATAGTTGAGGGTATGATCACACTTAGGGAAAATAGGGTCTATAGTTGGAACAGACCAAATCCAGGTGGTTACATTTGCCCCTCTTTGAATTGATGTGCGACCAACGCATTGATTCAAAAAATGTTTTCAATTTTGACTTCAAAAAGATTGAGAATCTCGTTCTTGGTTGTCGAACGAAATATTGATGAGATCAGTCTCGCACTTGATCGAACTAAACTGATAGAATTGATTTTGAACTTGGTTGTCGTCCAAAGATCAATAAAAAATTTTTAAATATACCAATTCTGAACTTGGTTGTCGTCCAAAGATTGGTAATACTGATTCTGAACTTGGTTGTCGTCCAAAAGCCAGTATGAAGCTGCTAGGAGCTTAATAAGAATATTTTAAAATGAGGAAACACAAGATATCCAGATTATGAGAAGCAAAGATTTCTATCCAACAGTTTCGACTTTAGTCAAGGAAACTGTCATGTCGCTAGTTTGTTTGATAACGAAGTCGTTTTAATTTTGTTTCAAGCAAAAATTTAATTGATGATAGTGTGATCATGCCCCCTCGGGAATGAAATCAAAGGAAAAGAATAAAATCCCTTAGTTAAAAGAATGTATCACTTGCAGGAAGTAGTTAGGGAAATAAAGAATTAGAAGAAGTGGAAAAGGATGGTGTGTTTAAAAATAAACACACCAGTACCAAGTTAATTACGTGAAAATGTGAGTGATGAGACTGATAAAATGATGTTAGACCAAGATTTATGATAAGATGTTCATTTTTGACAGCTTTGTGGAACAAATGAAGCAAATCCGCATTTTTCAGAACCGTCGCAAAAATTGCACTATGCTGCTGAAAACATCTTAGGTACCTTCGATTTGGTTCCCGATTGATTAAAAAGAGAACATAAATGTAGTTATAGTTGCTTGGGGGGAGTTTCAGAACTCCTAAAGGGCTCAAAAGACCAATATAAGCCTCAAAATTTACCATTTCACTATTCATTTTCACCTTCCTCCATAGTAATTCAGAGAGTTCTGCAGAGAAGATGGTAGTCCCTGTGAGGAAGCATCATTTTGAGATGAGCCATCGACATTAGAGCCTGGCCGACTACCCACCTTCGGTAAGTGCTCGTAAAATGACCTTGTGAATTTCGCAAATTTCAATTTCATGCATTTTTGTAGCTTTTATAGCCAGTTGAATTTTGAGTCGCATCCAGTAATCTGGATCGCAACCTGTAAAACCCGTGTCGCATCCGGTTTTTCCTGGATGGCATCCGATTTTTCCAGATTCCTGCATTGCATCCAAGATGCTCTGGATCACATCTCGTTGCCTTTGTTTTGTCATGTTTTTAGTTGAAATTTGATTTTGGGTCGTACCCTGTCCATTGAAGCTCGTACCCTATTTTCAGGGTCACATCCCGTATTTCAGGGATCACACCCTATGATCTCCATCGCATCCTGTATTTCCAGGATCGTATCCAGTAAAGGAGATCACACCCTATCATTTTAGAATCGCATCTGGTTATGAGACTTAGAGATTTAGTCTTTTGGACCTGTTTGCTTGCCGCAAACCTTGAATTACTTAGCTGATTAGGAGTCTGCATCTTTGCTGTAGATAGAATAATGATGTATGGTTGTATTTTTCAAAACAAACTCAGTTTGAGGTAGTCGCATTTCACGGTACCTACCCAGGTCGTGTGCTTGCATTGTCTAGACTATTTTCAGATGATGAGCATACTACAATGATCCATTGCGGATTATGTTTTTTGATAGGTTTACCCGAGATAGGGGTAAACCAAGGGTTGTTGACTGCTCTTGCCGAGAGATGGCACTCAGAGCACAACACCTTCCATCTGTCGACCGGGGAGATCATAGTGACTCCAGAGGATGTATGGCGGATACTTCACATTCTGATGATTGGCGCTGAGGTACGCTTTGAGTTGACGGCTGATGTGGCGATAGGTGTTGCACGTCAATATTTTCAGGACGACACGATTGATCGCCAATATCTCTCATGGGATTATATGGTGGATCATTATGATCGATTACCCGTGTACTTAGCAAGTCTGATAGGTGGCATTCTGATGCCAGACAGAGGTCAGCATGGATTCATGGTTGGCTGGGTAGACATGTTAGAGTAGATGGTTACCCAAAGATGGAGATTTGCATGGGGCAATTGTATTTTAGCCCATATGTATCAGGAGCTTCATGAGATAGTCTATCATTATACCCAGAGCATGACTGTAGGTATACTGATTCTTCAGATCTGGGCCTGGGAGCACAGCCCTGTTACACAACCAATTGTAGACAGAGAATGAGCACCTGAGCAACCTTACATATACATGTATGCAGGTCTTATTCACCAGCCCTATCTAGGCAAGGTTGAGTACTAGCGCCGTCTTTTTGATGACATGACTGAGGTCGTTTGGCGACCATATTTAGACTGTGAGGAGTGGACCTCGGATGCACGATAGGTACCTTATTTATTTAAGAGACAATATCTTATAGGGAGGACCAGATATGTTGTAGAGTGGTTCATTCACACCCGAGTGCTGAGACAGTATGGCCGACAGCAGGGCAGGATATAGGATATCACTGTTTATGCACGAATCTGGGACGAGGCATCATTGTCGAGTGCTCAGTCGAGGTATGAGATGGCGCATCCGGAGATTCGTGATATGGTGGGAGTAGACTGGGATCTCTACCTTGATGTGTCCAATGCAGGTGTTTCGGATATGCCACAGAGATGCTCTAGTACCCATTTCCTCATTTTACTATGCTAGAGGAGGTTATCCTACGTATAGAGGAGCCCTTAGATTAAAATCATGAGGATCATCTTGCCAGAGGGAGGGGAGGAGCATAGAGAGATAGGCCTGCTGGCAGACATGGAGGTTGATACGGAGGTTGAGATGGTGGCAGAGATGGTAGGAATCCTCCTCCTAATGATGGTGATGATGGAGATGATAGGGGTGGTGGTGGTGTGGCTGTTGTCACAGGTGGTGGGAGTGGTAGTTGATAGGGGAGGCGCTAGAGATTTAGATTTGTAGCTCCTCAGAGGGATCCTGGTCCGCTCCTTACTAGGGATCAGTAGAGATAGAGGCAGCATGGGTCACATGATAGACCGCAGGATAGGGGACAAGATAGGCGTCAGGGCCAGGATACAGGTAGGGACGAAGATCCTCTTTCTAGATGTGAGTAGGAGAGAGAGTAGTTGAGGGCGTAGATTACAGCTCTTGAGGTGAGAGATACAACAGCAGAGTCCAGACTGGCTATATCAGATGCCTTGCTTATAGACAGGGACAGGGAGATGGAGAGGCTCCGAGTAGAGAGAGACGTGTAGGCCCGCACAGCTATACATCAAGGACAGAGGGCTACATATTATTATGCTCGTTACCATGCGGCAGTTCCAGAGGGGTAGAGGGCAGTGTATTTTTCACGGTTAGCATAGCAGTTTGAGGGGGCGATGCCTCCTCTACCTCCATTTGTGCCTCCTCCTCCTCCTCCTCCTCCAAATCAGGGAGAGGGGGGGAGCCAGAGCTGATTTGTATTGTTATAATTTGTATATCTGAGTTCACATTGTATATGTGGATCCTTCTAAGATCCTCTTTTGTATATGTGGATCCTTCTAAGATCCTCTTTTGTATATGACATTCATACATGTATATCTGATTCATTTTGTCTCATTGATACTCTGACACTCTTTATGCATACTATTCCATATTTTGATCTGTACCATGTGGTGATATATATATCTGATGCAGCTTCCTAATTCTGATATGTTTCATAAGTTCCCTTAGCTTTGATAGATTTTATTTGCACATGTGATGATATCTTGATCTCTTGATGAGTTAGATTTAGATGATGACATAATATTATGATTTGATCACTGATATAAATATGTTTTAAATGATACTTATGTGAATGACGCAAATGCATGTTTTTGATTTTCTTTATGCAATTTAAAATGTACAGATGCACTTTAGGATGTAAAAGTAAAAATGCAATACATGGATGCTTTGTTTTGGTATTTTCCTGTTGCTTCTTTTTATGAATGCAAAAATGTATGCTATAGATGTGCAAGGATATATATATCAGTAATATAGATGATTTAATTAACTTGATTTAGAAGAAGAATTGAATTAATTTGGAGCTCAAAATGCCTTAATGTTTTTCTTTTCTTGTTTATGCACCATGCATTTTATAAAAAAATTAATGATATGAAGACTCTTAGGACTTTGTCACTGGTATGCAAATTTATAGCTTTTTATCATCATTGGGCACTTTGTCAGAAAGGATACCACTTGATAGTACAACCATCACTAATACCCACTGATATTATGAAAGTATGAATACTAATCTTTATTGAAATGTCAGAAATAGAATTAAGCATCAAGGAATAGAAGCCAGGATAACAAAATAGTCACCTTCCTTTTAATATACCAGATTTTGTGTGAGACAAGACATTGAACCCGCAATGACCTTGAAAATTCATATCCTTGGGTACATTATGATTCATATACCTTAGTAAGAATCTGGATTTGAAAAAAGATAAGGAAATTGTTTCAAACTCACCATAGTTTACACATAACAAAGATCGAGATATATGGGGATATCCACCCATAGTGGAAACTCTTACCATAAACATCTAAGTTAGGTGAAATTTATAGGATCATTTGGAACAATCACCATATGTAGAAAATCAAGAAAACATTATGCCCCCTATCCTTGTGACTATTTGTCTTTGCGCAGACGTCATTGAGTAACTAAGAAGACATAGGAAATCATCGATTGTGAATCAATCGAATAAAATTTATAATTACTTTGATGTCCCTAGTTGAAAACATCATAAGGACATGAAAGAATCATAACCAAACCAATATCAAACTGTGTTTAATTAGTACTTGTTCTTTCATATGTCAAACACAGTAAAGATTCATCAATCAGAAAATTAGAATATAAGCAATATGGTGGTCCATGTCTGTGCATTGATAGGAGAATCCATTCATGTTCGCGATCCAAGATAGCCTTGTAGGAACTCCGTTATTGTAAATGTCCTATTTGGATATGTGATGTTAAAAAAGACACCCTTGTTTTGAAAAGTGACATCGTTTTGCATGTATCAAGAAACATTGTGTTCGCAAGGTAAACCATCCTAGAGCAACCTAGCAACCGCAACCTACCATGCCAGCAAAGATGCCCCCAGTGCAGAATGACTTATTCCTAAGACGCGAATGCAGATAAATCCCAAGCAAGGATAAGATAGCCGTTTAGGAAATGAAGTCAACATTTTGAGCACAAGTATAATTATGAAGGCTTAGTATCAGTAGTGTATTGATAGATAGAGCGCAGAACACAAGTGATGCTTGATTGCCAGGTTTTCACCACTTGGCAAGATCTTTTCTTTTCTTTTTGCTACCAAGATGCCTATTTTACTAGGTGCTCATCAAAGCACTTTTCTCTTTTTCAGTTTTTTTGCTATTTTTTTTTTCTTTTTTGAATGTTTTTGTAGTATCAAGGTGCCTGGTTGCCAGGTTTTCACCAAGGATACCCTTTCTATAGGACCTTTTCCATTGTTTTTGGATTTCTTCAGGATCAATTTTTTGAATGTTTTTGGTATTTTGTAAAAAATTTTTACTGTACAGGCTCTGCTAGCCAAACATTAAGCATAGAACTGCTTCAAATGTAGAGTATTGATATGATATGGAAGAATGTCTCCTTCAGGTGTAGCCAGTTGATAAGCTCCAGTCCCAAAAGCAGCAGTGATAACATAAGGTCCCAACTAATTAGGTTCAAATTTTCCTTTCTACTATATGTTAGGCTGGTTCTTAGGATTCTCTTTTAAGACGAGATTTCCCACTCCAAATTTGCGTGGTTTGAATTTTTTATTGTAGCCTTTGGACATACCTGCTTGGTACACTTTGAGGTGATCAAACGCTTGTTGTCTGTGCTCATCTAGTAGGTCCAGAGAATTTACCCTATCTATGCGATACTGCTATCAGTAACCAGTCCATGTAAAGATATCCGCAAAGATGGGATCTCAACCTCAATGGGTAGGAATGCTTCAGTGCCATAGACTAATGCAAATGGCGTGGCTCCAGTTGGTGTTTTTATGCTTGTTTTGTAGGCCCATAGTACTAGATTCAGTTGTAGATGCCAGTCTCTGCTAGACTTATTTATAGTTCTTTGTAGAATTTTCATAATATTTTTATTGGATGCCTCAGCCTGTCCATTACCTTGAGGGTAATATATTGAGGAGCAATGTTGAGTGATATGGAACTTTTCACAAAGGTCATCAATATCTTGATTTTTAAATTGGCCCCTATTGTCTGTTACAATTGAAGAGGGTATCCCATATCTATAAATAATGTAGTTCAGAATGAACATAGCCATCTCTTTATCCGTGGCTTTGATTAGCGGCATGACCTTGACCCACGTTGTAAAATACTCAGTGGCTGTAATGATGAACTTGTGTCCATTTGAAGAGTTGGGATATATTTGTCCAACCAGGTCAAAGACCCATTGCTGGAATGGGCAATGTGTTATGAAAGGTATAAGTTCTCTGGCAGGAGCATGGATAATATTTCCATGTGTCTGACATTTATGACAGGTTTTTGAAAACTGAATGGCATCTTTCTCCATGGTAGGCCAGTAATAGCCTACTTTGAGTAGTTTCTTCACTAATGAAAAGTCGTTAGAGTGTGATCCACATACACCTTCGTGGACCTCCTTTAATGCTAGATCAGATCTTTGAGTTCTAAACACCTAAGAAGTGTACCGTTGAAACCATGTTGATATAGGTTGTTAGTTATGAGGACGTAACACGATGCTGTCCTAATCAGGGATCTTTTCTCATTTCTGGATAGATTGTTAGGGATGGTTTGGTCATAAAGGTAAGAAATGATATTGGCATACCGAGATTGGTCTAGGGCGTTCAAAGCGCAGATTACTTGGTACTCAGGGGTATCAAAGATAGGATGGGATAGTTCTTCCACTAAGAAGTCATAGCGGATTTGATGTTCTTTGAGTTGTAACATGGATGCCAAGGTGGCCATAGCATCTACAACTTTGTTCTTTGATCTTGGTATCTGATGGAAGGTGACAAAGACAAAATAATTCTTCAGGTCATCAACTAGTTTCTTATAGGGCATCAAATTCTCATCTTTCGTTTGATACTCCCCATTGACCTGATTGATAATTAGTTGGGAGTCACCATACATGTGCAACTCTACAATCTTCCACTCCATAGCTAGCTTAAGACCGTTTACCAATGCTTCATATTCTAAAATATTTTTGGTGCATGGAAACATCAATTTGTAAGATTTGGGAATCTTGTTACCTTGAGGAGTTATAAATAGGACCCCTGCTCCAGAGCCTTGTTGAGTGAATGAACCGTCAAAGTACATCTTCCATGGATACTCAGTTAGATGCATGATTGTTTCATAAGGGAATTAAATTGTTAAAGGTTGATCATCCTAGAGTGGTGAATCAGCCAATTGATCTGCAAGGAGCTGTCATTTGATAGCTCTTTGTTCTACATATTCAATTTCAAACTCACTTAGAATTAGGACCCATTTTGCTAAATGTCCTGTCAACGTTGTTATGCTTAGGAGATATTTCGAAGGATCTCTCTTAGTAATGAGCCTCACTGTATGAGAGAGCATGTAGTGTCTTAATTTTTGTGATGTAAAGATGACTGCTAAGCATGCTTTTTCAATAATGCTATAATTGAGCTCATAGGCAACTAGTGTTCTACTAATGTAGTAGATAGCTCTTTCCTTCTTGGTTTCATCTTCTTGTGCTAGCAATACTCCTAGGGATGTAGCTGTAGCTGAAATGTATAGGAGTAAGGGTTTTCCATGAATAGGTGCCATAAGAATAGGAGAAGTAGCTAGGTATCCTTTCAGTTCCCTGAAGTTGGCTTGACAGTGCTCATCCCATTTGAAGGTAACCCCCTTATGTAGTAATTTAGTAAAGGGTTGTGCTCTATGTGCAAGTTGTGACATGAATCTCCTGATTGACTAGATTCTCCCTTGTAGTGTCCTCATTTGAATGATGTTGCATGGAGGAGCCATCTCAATTATAGCCTTAACCTTAGCGGGGTCTACCTCAATTCCTTTCACTGAAACAATGAATCCTAGGAGCTTCCCTGATTGGACCCCAAAGGCACATTTCTTTGGGTTGAGCCTGAGTTGGAACTATTCCATTCAATCCGATATCTTTCTTAAGTTAGCAATGTGATTACCTCTTTCTTTGGATTTAGCCAATGTGTCATCCACATAGTCTTCCATGTTCTTGAGCATCATGTCATGGAATATAGTTGTCATGGCTCTTTGATATGTTGCACCGACATTCTTTAGCCCAAATGGCATGATGTTCCAACAAAATGTGCCCTACGTGCATGTGAATGCGGTCTTCTCTTGATCCTCAGGGGCAATTTTGATTTGATTATAGCATGAGAACCCATCCATTAAAGAATACATCTAGTAGCCTGCTGTGAGGTCTATAATCATGTCAATGTTAGGTAGAGGGAAGTCATCTTTCAGATAGGCTTTGTTTAAGTCTCTAAAGTCCATACAGATCTAGATAGATTTATCAGATATAGACACGGGAACCAAATTGGAGATCCACCCTACATAGGAAATGACTGATAAATCAAGCCTTTAGTAATTTCTCTAGCTTTGCTTTTACTAATAATGAAACATGAGGATGCATCTTTCTAATTTTTTGTTTCATAGGCTTGATCCCGGGAGCTATAGATAAGTGGTGCATGATTAGATTAGGATTGAGCCCTGACATATCAGTATAAGACCATGCAAAGTTAATCTTCTTCTATTTCAGGAACTGTGTGAACTGTGTTTTCTCCTCTTCTGATAAAGATTATGCAAGGTGGACTATTTGAGGATTTTCAGTAGTGCCCAAATTTACTGGCTGTGTTGGTTCAATCAGTATGGAAGACCTTTCCTGAGAGTGTTCAGGGAGGATATCAAGAGTCTCATCCTTTTGTGCCTCGGAGAGGTTTTTACCATTGGATACATCTTTTTTCTTTACTATTTTGGGATCTGATACTGCCACAAAGTGGTTTTCACCATCAGTCCGCTTTTTCTTTTTATTTTTTCAGTTTTTGACTGAGAAACCTAATATCCTCTTGTGACATGTTTTTCGCTCCTTTTATTGGCGGAAAAAGGGTAAGATTCACAAGCATTGAGATAACAAGATAGGGTGTGGTCATTAGGAAAGTCGAGGATAGGCGTAGGATCTGTTTCAGTCCAATCAATTAGGTTTGGAAGTACCAATGTTAGGGAGTCAGATTCTGGGAAGGACAATATCGTGCTAGTATCAAGACCATTAACTGACATGACGTGGTTTGTTAAGTTAATTTCTTCAATGTTTAGATCAATAAGAGTGATATCGTCGTTAAAAGCGTCATTGTTAGTTATATGCGGACCAAAATCTAGTGAATTGTCAGTAAAAATCTCATCATCATCTCTCTGTAAGAGGAGGCTCCTTGCTTGTAGCCTATGAAATTCTTCTAGACTTATGTAATTACTAATTTCTTCGTCAATGATCGAGGTAAGGAACTCTTATTCTGCTTCAGGATTATCAGTGTCATTGGGAGTAGTGGTAGCTTGTTTACGAGGAGCCAAGGGTGCCCCAAACATGTGGATTGTATCTATTCCAATATCTTCAGTGGCAACAGATAGCTCTTCCCATTCATAGTCATGAGAGTCAGTGACCTCATCATCGGATCTGCTCAAGTATTCAACAATAGTTATTTGATGCACCCAGTTAGCTACCTATGGATCAAAGTGTGGTAGATCAAGGATATGTGAAATTGTGACCAATTGCCCCCAGTTAGGATGTAAATCCTGTTGTCAGGGTGTCTCTTGAGTAATTGTTGCTATTAGTGATATCTCTAGACCAGTTGCTATTGTGTCCCCTACTTCTTGAATGGGAGGTTGTGATAATAAAGGGGTGTGAATATCTTGTGGTACCTCAAAGCTGGGTACATAGCGTTCTCCTTGGTAGTTGGGATCCTATGTGCCAACATTTAATAATCTTTCATAGGACCACTGCTCTAGTTCGTCTGTTTCATCACTCCCTTTATCTGAGTTTGGACTCCCTTTTGAAGCGGGTTTATCAGTTTTAATTTTAAAACCCAGTCCTATTTTGTCTCTGGTATTTTGGAACTCCATGGGTATACGTTTAATAAGCCCTTGTCTTGTGTCGACTAGAGGTCCTTTTCCTTTGTATCCCATGTATTTGAGGAAATCATATCCCTTGCCATACTATTCTGGGGATATTTTCACATGCTTGACCTCAGCTTCCACCGGTTCTCCTTTGTAAAGCCAATCCAAGACTGCCTGTTCTTCTGTGTTATCTTAAGAAGATGTGGATGCCTTTACCATGCCAATTTCTTTGTGTACTTCTGGCTCCTTGAATGTTGTAGGTGTGAATGTCGATGAAGGTTTTCCATAGGATCTTGTTGATACCGAAAGTTCTTCCAGTGAGGGAGTTAGGTCTAGCTTGTACTCTCCCATACCCATTTCTTCAAGTTTTAAGGTTTTACCAAAAATCTTCATAACCATTTCATTGGTAGTTTCAGGAGCAACGACATCGATAGCCTCTTTGTTGTGCGGGATCATGCTACCTTCTTTGATATTGTTACAAGTGTAGTTAGTGTCTGCAGGAATTGTTACTTCCACCCCATTATTTGGGAACTTTATGCACTAGTGGTAAGTGGATGGTACAACTTGCATTTCGTGAATCCATGGTCTCCCCAAGAGGATATTGTAGGCCAGGGGTAGATCCAGAACTGGACATGTGACATTCCTCTCATTTGGTCTGACTCTGATAGGTAGAACAATAAGACCTCTGGTGGATCTTTCTTCCTCATCATAAACTTTGATGGTTATCTTGCTTCTAGAGTCAATTATTTGTTCTGAGAGACCCAGTCTCTTGATTAGATCAAGTGTACAGATATTCAATCCTGTGCCTCCATCTATCAACACACGTCTAACATAGGATTTATGAATTAGGACTTTGATATGGAGAGGTTGACTATGTGGATGTGTCAATGACTTATCATCCTCTTCGAAAAAGTAAAGGTAGTGTGGTGCTGAGATGTGATTGAACATTGCTTGGAATTTGTCTATATCAATATCCTTTGGAATGTTAACAACATGTAGAGCCTGTTATAGGATTTCCCTATGTACCGTGGATAGTTTGAGCACTTCAAAAATGGAAATTTTGGCAGAGGTTCGTTGAAATTGGTCTACCAAGTCATATTTTTCTCTAGGAATAGTAATCACATGTTTTTCTGCTGGTTTAAGAATAGTTACGATAGGAACCTTGGACGTTGATGTCAGTTTTGGAGGTCCTTTGATTGTGACCTATGCTTGGCTCCGTGTTACGACATTTGAGTGGAATGAGACACCTTTAATTGTGACCACATTGATTGACTCAGTCTTAATGTTGAGCATATTGATCACATTGTCATTGTTGGAATAGGTGTGGTTGACTTCGTTACCTTTCCCTTTAGATGTTTGTCCTTTGTTGTAATTAGGAAAGGGTTTGTTGAATGCTGTATGATCCTCATTGGTAGTGTGTCCATCTACTTTGATCTTACCTCCTTCAATGAGGTCTTGGATGACACGCTTAAGCTTAAGGCAATTATTAGTCTTGTGTCCCCTATTTTTATGGAAGACACAATAGGAATTATCATCCCACCACCTGGGTTTGACCATTGGTTCCCACGGTTTGGAATCTGGAATTGTGAGGAATTTGTTATCCAATAGTGTTTTCAAAATAGTCTCGAGAGGCTCTCCCAAAGGAGTGAAGGTTCTTTAAGGTTTGGAAGTCCATGTCTGACCCTTGCTATTATCATTGTTTGCTTTCGGTATGAAAGTTGTGATCTTGGTGTCTTTTCTTGCTTGCATGCTATTAGTCAGATTGAATACCTCGAGTTTAGGATTAATGTTAGAGGCGTCAACCACTCCGTCATTAACAACATTCTTGTTTTGCTTCCACCATTTAGGTTTGGAGGTGGAGTTGTTGGTTTTGTTCTCATTTTGAAGGGTAATCTCCCCCATTTTGACCATGACTTCCTCAATATGGAGGGCATTTTTAATCATTCTATCGAATCTTGGCGAGTCTTGCATTTGTAACGCGTAGTTTAGTTCAAGCACTAGGTTGTTAACGAAGATCTCCATCTTCTCTGATTCAGGAATGGCCCTTGAATATCGTGCAAAGATCTTCCTCCATCTTTGTAGGAAGTGTGTAAATGATTCACTAGTTCTCTGTTTGGTATTACATAGGTCCATCATAGTCACATCATGTTGGATGTTGTAGGAGTAATGTTGGATGGATCGTTGGATTAACTCCTCAAAGGTTTTGACCTTAGTGTTCAGTTTTGAGAACCACTCCATGGCATTACCTCCTAGACTTCCTGGAAATAGTCGCATGAGGTATGTAGGTTTGTGCATGTATTCTATGCTAAGAGCACAGAATTCCCTTACATGATCATGTGGGTTGGTTTCTCCTGTATATTTTTCATACTTTGGTCTTGCCACGTTGGGAGGAAACGGGACCATAGTGATACTTTTGTCAAAAGAAAATGGACAAATGACGTCCAAAGAGTATTTTGTTTTGGGTTTCTTTTTCTCCTGTTTGAGGTTTGTGAGCTCTGTTTGCATCAAAGTGAGTTGCTTGGTTAGAATAGATATAGGGGTTGGTACCTCCTTTTCTTTGAGATTTTTTGCATCATAATCCTTGGGTAATTTGACACCTGTGGATGCTAGATGGAGGAAGTACTTTTCTTTATCGTTATCAATTATCCGTTCCAATATCTTGTGGAACCTCTTACTCTGTTTGAGTTTTTCGTACTCATCTTCAGGGATCTCTCCTTCACTGTCCGATCCAAATGGGCCATGTTCAAACTTGGGTCCTTCCTCCTCATCTATATCTTTAGGCTTTTGGTTTTTGCCATCGTTGTACTCCTCAAAAGCCTCACTCCATCTTCGAGTGTCGCTATCCATTTGTGGGGAGTCTAGATCGAGTAGGGAACTACGAGAAGTTTCCCCTTGAAAGTGTGGGGTTTTAGGATGCACTTTCGATCCTTTAGACGTGTACTTGTTGCGTCTTGTGTTAACCATGAGGTTGTTTCTCAAATTTGTTAATGTTTCCCAATAGTGCAAGTGAGAGTTTCAAACCGTTCAAGTGGGTGTGTCTAGGTAAAAGTAAGTGTTTATTGTTGGTGGACGTAAATGATTCTAGTGTTAGAGGGTTAGATTTCCCTGATAGTGAGCTGGGAACCAATTTGTTGGTAGAAAGTGGGTAGACCACACGTATTGAACCGATTGTGAAAGACTGACTAAGAATGTAAGGTAGATGTTTAAAAAAGTTTTGAGATTTCAACAAGGAGACCAGAAAAGACAACAGGAACCAACTAAAGAGCCAAAAGGGTATCCTAATCAACTAATAATTTCTAAGAAATACTTCTCCAAGTACCCTCTATCCTAGATGCGAGCTCCCAGATGTGAGCCTCCGATGATACCAGATGTGAGCCTAAATCCCAGATGTGACTATGTGTTGATCAAATGCAAGGCAGTATACCAGATGCGATCCTAAATACCAGATGCGATTTTATGATAATTTTGTCAGTTTTGATTAGTTTTGAAATTTGCATTTTGGAAGTTTGTGCAGTTTGTCTGATCTGTGATCATGTTTGGAGACTTGCTAGTGAGTGAAAAACACATGTATTTGAAGGTTTGAATAGTGTTTCTTGTTTGAAGGAGTTTATCTTTTTAGTGATTTTTCAGACACGTCAAACAGATTTGCATTGTTAAGAGGGTGAAACAGACACTCATCTTTTTCCTATTCTCTAGGTGGAGGATGAAAATCTTTGCTTGTTGACTTAGGTACACACTCAAATGCTAATCAGAATACAACCATCACCAAGCACACAATGGCTCTAGTCATGATGCTGTATTAACCGACTCCAAACGCAAGTGAGGGAACAATATGATGAGTGTCTTGGGGCATTTAATTTTTTCATTGCACAAAGATTATCACCCTTTCAGGGGTGAATTAGGAATTCTTTCAGTTGAAGTTGTTATAGATTATTGGGCAATCCATTCAAAACCGTCCCCCATAGAATTGCACAAGGCAAAATTGAGGCGTATAGCCCTATAAGTACCTGAATATATGTAGTCTCACAAGCAAGATTTAAGCGGTTCTACTCTACATATACCCAAGCATGTTCAAGGAATGATGTCTAAATTCTATGAAGAAAACTGGCTCCATCTTCTGAGGCTTTAGCCTACGAGGAAGCAACTATTTATAGTGAGTTGGAAGGGTTGGCGTAAAACCTGTCCTCACTTGGGTCGTTCCCAGGAATTTTTTCCTCAACCAATAGGCCCTCTACTATTAAATATGCATACAAAGGATTGGCGAACTTTGGATGTCTAGATTTCTGATTCTCTTGAAGAAGAAGAGCATACTCTCCTAATCTAAGCCATTTTCTCCTAAAATAGAGTCAAGCAAAGTGGTTTTTTCCCTCAAGCAATGTTGTGCCTGATTTAGATGTTCCTATTTTAATGAAAACAAGATTGCTTGAAAAAGAGATTTTCCTTGTTCAATTAGCCACAATATTTAGTGAGTTTGCTTGTTCAATTTCTGTGTCCCAAAAATGAATTAAACAGTTGAACTTGTTCTTTGATCCACAAGATTTAGTGATTTGTGTTTGTTCATTTACTGATCCCAAAAGAATTATACAATTTTATTGCTTGTTCAGTTAACTCCTGTAGACACCTAAAATTGACCAGGTGTATCTCAAGCATTCAAAATTATAAATCTCAGCCAAATGTCTTAAAATCTCATCTCAATGCAAAACAAATGGACAAAAATAAAATCAAATTAAAAGATCAAATAATCATGAAATCAAATAATTAAATTCAAGCGTAAAGGGATTAATCAAATTATGCAATTGATTTTTCAATTGTATAGTTCAAATCAAAACTATCAAATCCAACCCATTCACCCTTCCATGGCTAAATTAATTAAATGATTGAGTTATTTAATTCCTAATATCTTTGAGACAACCAACCAATTTTCCCTCTATTTGAGAACACCTCAAAGCTTTTGACTTAACCAAACTTTGATCATGATCAACTCCCTCTACCCCCTACCCTTGGGAAAATGCTATAAATACAATCCATTTCTTTTGTGTTTGGGATCCAAGAATTTCAAGAGAAAAAGCATCCTTACTATAGGCATATGAAGAGCATTTGAGAGCATTGTAGAGCTTTTGAGAGCATTTCAGCATTTGCATAGCATTTTAGCTTATCATGTTTAGGAGCATTTGTTGTTTTTGAACAAATCTTGGAGCATTTTAAGCATTCTAAGCTAGATTTGAGCATTTTTTTATGATTCATTTCTCATTCTAGGATTGTCCTTGAGAGAGATTAAGCCTGAGAGGTCTCTTAAAAAATCTTAGATAGAGAACCATGAGATGATATAGGTTTTTAGCTTCAATTCTTAGATTAATTTGTATTGTCTTTCCATAGAATTGTTATTCTTAATCTTAATTTCATGAAGGTGTATTTTCATACACACATAATGGCGCCCACCGAGGGGCTCTAAGCCTCTTTACTAACGTTTCTATTATAAGATTTGTGTGTTTGCTTTGTTCTTGGTGTTATTTTTGTAGAAAACAAGGGAAGAGCCACGTATGCAATGCTAAGAGCCGCATATGAACAATAAAATTCCGCCTACAGAGCCTGATTCGTCTTCGTCTTTTATTCTGCAGCCGAGTTCTAGATAAAGTGGGCTGCATGTTAGATAAATTGTGCTACCTACTAGATAAAATGTGCAGCTTAAAATTTATTAACAGCCGCTTACAAGAAATCTCTGGCCGCCTTTTACACTTTCTGTACTGCCTGCTCATTTTAATTAGCCGCCTGTGATATTTTAAGAATCGCCTATGAAGATTTAAAATCCGCGTACAAAGTTTTCATTTACGCTTAAGAGCATTTGATAGCCACTTTTTAGCTGTTAAATTCCGCGTAATTACTTTTGCTTTAAATCAGATTTTGATTAATTTGGTCACTGTTGTAACTCTCTGCGTTTTCCTGTCCTGCAAATGAAAAATCACCCAAAGGTGCAGAAACCAGAGAAGCGGATCCCAAAGCCTAACAAAGAGGTAAGAATCAAAACCAAGAATGATAAAGAAATACATACAGAAATTTTTTTAGAGAGTTTATTTGAAGAAGAACACTTGTGTGATCACTACATTAAGGTGTTTTTTTCTTACAAACAAACATTTCCTACTCTCTAATTGATTTTTATGCTTACTTCTTTAAGCTTTAATTGATAAATCTTTCATCTAAAAGAGCTTTTAGGAAGTAATTTGTCATTTGAGTTTTTCCAAGTTTTCTTCACTTTGCCTCGCTTTGTGCTGACTAACTTGTTGGAAGACCCAGAGTGGGAACGATCACCACTAGGTGAGTAAAAACAAGCCAAAACACTCAAAAATGCACCTAGCCTTGCTAGATTCGAAATCGGGTACTTATCTAAACAAGCTTGCATTACTTAACTTTTGGCAATTCATTTGAATCTAGTATAAATAAGGACACCTTACTATTTTCTATTCGAACAAGACATTAGGTATATGCTCTCAACTTTTTGAATTTGATCAAAAAGCCAAAAGTGTCAAGTTTGGGTGGTCAAAAGAAAGGAAAGATTAATTGAACCACACATCTAATTTTTTTAAGAACCTCCTTGTCAAGAGGTTGAAATGAACAAATCTATTTGAGGTGTTTGGAACAAAAGAAAAACAATAGGGATATGCTCTTCACTCTTTAAGTGAATCAGATTCCCAAACTTGTTGGACTGAGTTCAATTCTTTCTTTTCATGAACATGCTAGCTAAATAGATCTTTAAAGGGCCTGCCTCCTGAGAATTTCCTTACAAGGACGATGAGAGGGAACGACCCAAAGTGAGATATTTTCTTTTATCGCAATATCATTTGACCCACTATAAATAATGCACTTTACCTTAATCAGAAAGTGACTAAAACTTGTGCAAGCCATCCTCACTTCCTCTAGTAGTCCTTTGGGATTGTGCAAAATCACACTTTTGTGCATGTGGGAAGCCCTCAAAGGGGTAAAGGATCTTGTCAAGATTTAGACCGGAATAGTTTGAGACCCAATAAAGTAGCAGACCTACCTTTGTAGAGCCATTATTAAAAGCCAAATTTGTTGACACTAAGCTAGATTGCTTGGAAGACATTCTTGTGCAAACCTGTTAAAACATCCGAGAACATACACTTTTAGTGTGGTTTTAAGAAAATGGTACAATTTTGATGTGTGTGTTGAGCTTGTACTCTGTTTTCACGCAAGAATATTTTTTGATAAATCTGATCAAAGACTTTAAACTTTAAAACCCAGAAAATGCCAATAAAATTATTAAAATCAACTTTGATCAGCAAAGCGCTGCGTGTCGTCATTTCAGAGCCACTTACAAACAAAACTGGGCCGATTATCAATCGTAAAACGCCACTTAATAGCATTAAACAACTGCGTATTCACTGAAAAAAGTCGCGTAAAAATATTTCAAAACTGCCTGTCAACAGACAAATGCCGCCTGTCAAGTGCAGAGCACCCTGTACAGGTTTTCTAGTGACCGCTTGCTAACATTTAAAGGCCGCCTACACACAGGTAAGAGCCGCCTAGAATTTTAAAAGGGAAAACAGTGGGTATCTGCCGAAGGATTGAAAATAAGACAGTTTAATTTTTGGATACCCTTTTGGACGTTCTACCACTGTGGATACCTAACTTGATCAAAATTCATCATTATTGGACATTTTGCAAATTTATACATGGATTGGTCATTTAAGTGAGTTCGAAACCTAAGATCTTCATTTGACATATGTTAATGCCGATTTTTACTCGATCCCATTACATCAAGACTACCTTACAACCAAACAAATTTTATCTGAGACAAGAGTGTCCCTTCCCGAGTGATCCTTTTTCTGCAAAACCCTTACATGAACCCATCAAAGAAATAGAACCGAGGATGTCTTTTCCATTTGGCCATATAGATCCCGATCAGATTAATGACGTGAACAAGGATATGAACAAACAAGGAAATGTTGATCCTAATAACAAAGGATCCAACAAAAATACCAACAGAGGGACAAACATGGATCCTAACAATCAAGGGATGAACAATACCAACAACAGGGTCAATATAGACCCTAATTATTAGGAGTTAACCGATGAAAAGGTTAATGAGGCTATGCAAAGCCCTTTCTTTATGAAACTCATGGAAAAAGTGTTGGAAAAAGATAAGGAGAAGTACTTCCTAGACCTTGCACAAATGGGTCTCAAGCTTCCACATGATTATGATGTTACAAAGCTCCAATGAGAAGAAGCTGAGGCTAACCCCATTGATATCATGAACAAAAAATTCTAGCTTTTTCAGATACAATTGGACACATTAAAACAAAGTGGGGCTCCTAAACCTTTTTCTATTGAAGCCTTGTGTCCATTTCCTTTTGACGATTCTTTAATCATGATACCATTTCCAACAAATGCTATTTATCCAAAATATGATAAATATGAAGGAACATCTGATCCTCAAGATCACTTAAGGGAATTTTGTGCCCTAAGTCTAGAGTCCATGCATGACACAAATTACCTTATGAGGTTATTCCCTAGAAGTTTGGGAGGTATGGCAATGGAGGGGTTTTCAAAATTACCCTCTGGCATTAGAACCTTTGAGGAATTGGCCTCTAAATTTGCAACTCACTATTCTTACAACATCAAACATGAGGTTACAATGCTTAATCTATGCAACACCAAACAAAGAGAAGGAGAGGGATTCTTAATTTTCCTACAACGATGGAGAGCGGTATTTGCTAGATACCCTCGAAGTGTACCCGAAAAGGAAAAGATGGATATTTTTGTGAACAGCTTGAATCATGAAATGAACTATCAATTAAGGCTACAATGTCCTAGATCATTCCAAGACTTAATTGAGAATGGGGTGACAACAGAAGAGGTATTGGTAAAAAGTGGAGAAATCAAATTCTACAAAGATAAAAAGAATAACAACAACAATAATACCTGCAACACCAATCAAAATCAGAGTAAAAACAACAACAATAGTCAATTTTGGACAAGGAATAACAACTATAAAGGAGTGGTTAATGATGGAGTAGTGGAGGCTAATACTTTAAAGGCTATCCCTTTTAATCTCACTCAAAACTCAGCTCAAGCCAATAATGTGAATCAAGCACCCAAAGTGCCCTTCAACAACAACACTAATAACAACTTTGGGAATAATAAAGGGGCTCCTAAGCCTAAACCGTTCTTTGCACCAACACCCAAAAGGACATTCACTACTTTGGGTGAACCATTGGAAAATGCATTAAAGACACTTATTGCAAATAAACTTATCGATCTACCAAAGGCTCAACCATATGAACCTCACATCAAGCCTAACTGGTGGAATGAGAATAATCATTATGACTATCATCAAAATAGGGGACATAAGACCAATTATTGCCTATGTCTCAAACATGTGGTACAAGATCTCATAGACAATGGTGTGATAAAAGTGGATGGTCTTCAAACTAATGAAGATCACACAGCCTTTAAAACTCCTTTTTATAAGCATGAAAAGGGAGAATCTTCTAATTCCAACAATGGAGGAAACAATGTGAATAATGCAAAAGGCAGTCATAATGTTAACTTT
>MU224132.1:683768-695905 GCA_018584345.1 Thuja plicata | reverse complement strand
AATACCATGGAAACTTGATTCATGCACCAGCACAAGAATTACACCCTTTTGTCACACCATGGCCATTCTATCAATGGGGTTTTGACTTGATTGGCATGATTTATCCACCTTCTTCAAATGGACACAAATATATAATCACAGCGATAGAATAATTTACTAAATAGGTTGAAGTTGTCCCTTTATCAATGACAACATGAAAACAAATTTCCATGTTTATCCTAAATCATATCATTTACAGATATGGAATTCCTCATGCGATCATCATGGATAATGGAAAATAGTTTAAGAACAAAGATATTGACAAACTTTGTGACACATTCCACATTACACATCACTCTTCATCCATTTACTATCACCAAGGTAATGGACAAGCAAAAGCTACCAACAAGAACATCCTTAAAATCCTTAAGAAATCTATTGGAAAATCAGGAAAGGATTGGCACCGTCAAATCAATCCAACATTATGGGCCTATAGGACTAGTATTCAAACCCCAACAGGAGCTACACCTTTTTATTTGGTTTATGGGGCCGAAGCTGTTCTTCCTTTAGAAGTTGAAATACCATCCCTCATAGTCTCATTGCATGGATTAATAACAGATGAGGATTATAGAGTTTCCCATCTTCAACAATTGGAATTGTTGGAGGAACATCAAACTCAAGCCTATGATCATTTGAAAGTGTATCAGAATCAAATTTCCAGGAACTATAACAAGCATATCAAGCCAAGAAACTTTCAAATAGGGGATCTAGTCTTGAGAGAAAATCCAAAAAATCAGGCTGATAGAGAAAAGAAAGGAAAGTGGGAAGCAAATTGGCTTGGTCCTTTTGTCATTGTTTCTTCATTTGGAACGGGGACCTACAAATCGTCTGATTGTGATGGTGATGAATTGCTAGAACCTATCAATAGCATTCATCTTAAGAGGTTCCACACTTGATTCAGAGGAAATATTATCAGAATAAAAAGTATAAGTTGAGAGTATCAAATGAGTCAAGCATCACCCTGGTACATCCAAAAATTCAAAAATACCAAAAAAAGGAGAAAAGATAAAAAATACAAAAAAATCAGAAAATTCAAAAAGCCAAAAACATTTGAAAAAGAAAAACAAGTGCCTTGGTGAAAACCTAGCAATAGGCACCTTGGTAGCAAAAAAAAAGAAAAAGAGAGAAAAAGAGCAATAATCCCAAGAGGTGAAAACCTGGAAACAGGCACCTTTTGTCCCTTAGGTGTTTCCTAGTTGCATTTGTACATATTGCGGTTCCACATCTCACTTGTCCATATCCTCATTACATCTGTCATTTGTGCATTGCCCTAATAAAGTATCAGAGCTACTTTTTGTCACATTCTTGGTTCAGTTGCCCTACGTTTCACATTGATCACATTTATCACTTGAAGGAACACATCATAGATTTTGGTACCAATCGGATTCAATAGTGCAACATTTTGGTCACACATTAGAAGTAGATTTTCAGATTTAGGAGAGACATTTTGGAACCTTTGATGAATATCATTGTTCAATAGTTTGATCGCATAATATGATCCTTGAGTTTCATTGCCTTATTTTATCAGGATTAAAAATTGACACACCCTAAATGATCAGATTGTCTGGAATTCTTATTTGAAAATCTTGATACATTTCACAAACACTTGGAATTTTTGATGAGTTTTTCATTGAATTTTTTGAGTCATGTTCTTTTTAGCTAATCCATGATGTTTCGACTAGATTGGAAATGATAAGAGACATGATGTTTTCTTAAGCTTCTGAGTGACTATTTTGAGGGAGATTCTTTAAACTTGTGTGAATTCATCTAAGGACATGGTCATCAAAGAACCATAGAAGACATTCATATGGGATGGAGGGTTAACCTTTGTTTGTTTACGCAAAAGGATACCTTGGTTATTTAGATTTTCCATATCTTAATACCAACATCCACTTGCAACATTGAATCCGATTAAATCGGTATTCATACTCCCATAGTTGGTCATTCAACTAGTGAGGGTTGTACTTGGTTTCATAGAAAGGGGTTACAATGCGAGGGAAAGTCATATTCATATTCTTATGGTTGTAGTGGCACCAGTAAGAATTGTATCGACTCCTAGTTCCACAACGCTCTATGATGAAAATATATCTCAGTTTGCATTTCTTTCGCAAACCTCAAGGACAATTAATTGCATCTTCATGTTAGATTAATTGCATTTTTGCATGTTAGATTAATTGCATCTTCATGTTAGATTAGTTGGATGTTGCATTTTAGCTTAAATGCGTTCTCCAAAGCTTAGTTCTCAAATGGCTTGTCTTTCTAGCAATTTTCCAAGTTCAAGGGGGGATAAAAGTTGACAATACTTCATCAAATTTACTGGTTTCAAGTCATTCAAAATGGCATTTTCCTTTGAATTCATCCTCATTAGTCATTATTCATTATATATTCATGTCAAGAGAAAAACAAGAAAAAGAAACATTAATCATTATTCATGTATCCATATCATCATTTAGAACTGCATCTCATACGTTAAAATTGCATACATCCAAAAAACAAAAAGATAGTTGCATTTCATTTATCATAGCACTAAGTATTGCATTCATTGCATTGCATAATCCATACATGGTCAAGTCAGAAAAGCATATAGAAATAAGTTGCATTAACATCATTTTCATCCATTTATCTATGTCCTACTCTAAAGAGATTTGCATCCATAGCACAATAGAAATAAATGCATCATAGAAACATGTAGCTATGCATAAAAGGAAATCTCATAACATCATCAAAGGAGGAATCAAAGATCATCATAGATACATGTCCATCATCAATGTCTATAACATAAATAAGTACATCAAAGGTACATCAATAAAATGGTCCATACATCAAAGTCCTGATCAAAAAAATACATATGATACATCCTCAATGCTATATCTAGATATCATGGATCCAAATCTATCTCATGACCCAGCAGGGGCACCTAATCCATCTCTGGCTAAACCTGTGCCTGAACCCCTTCACCATCAGGATTCCTGTCACCTGCTCTATCCTGTGCACTAGGAAGTGCCTGAATCGTGCTCGCACTGGTAGGTAACTGAGCCAGAGTAGCAAAAAAATGTTGTAGCATAGTCGTAACCTAATCCATCTAGCTGTCACTATAGTCATCCCTACTTGTAAACCCCTCACATATTGCACTATATCATCTATAATGGGAGGAATTGGAGGTGCTTGTGATGCTGCGGGAGCCTATGGTGCCTGAGGCACTAAGGGTACCTGAGGTATCACCTGTGTCGTACTGACTTGTGGATCCACCTGTGGTCTTTGTCCCTAAACAGGAACCTGTTTGGCCACTTGGACACATCTATGTCTGTGTCTGGCCCAATTTGCACCAACTCTCAAAGGAACCTAATCCTGAGCTACCTGTGCTCATGCTCATCTCTTCCTAGGTTGCCTAATTCCGCTGCCTCGGCCTCTCACATGTCCACCTCTCATCCAAGGTCTAGTTTATCTCTGTACCCGAGGCACCCTAGGTGCCTTCTGAACTCTGCGCCTACACAGTTTATCGCTATCATCCCCAATGTCTGCATCATCTCCGTCATCATCTAAGAGCTCACCAACATCAGGAATGGGCTCTACTGGATCAGTAAATCAAACGAAGCGATGTCACAAAAACCACTCACGATACTCAGCTGACATCCCTACATCTGCAACCTGTGGCATCATATCCCATACACCATACCCAAGCTGATCAATCTTCAAACAAGTTGATCGGTAGTCAACCTGTGCTCCCCACATCGATCTCTTAGCCTGTACCCTAGCATAAAGTGCCATACCCTGTGGCATATCCTGCATGCGGCCAAACTGACAAAGTACTCTCCCATAACAAAATCTCTCAATCACTAATGGTGATCGGCCTATCATCCATCAAGGTAAAAACATATATGGTAACTCGTCGTCATCCTCCCGCCACCTCTCACACTGCAAATACGACCTCCATACTACCTGATCAATATGATCGATGGTACGTCTCCAAAAATTGACCTTGCCCATACGATGCTGGACAACCATGCCGTCATATAGAAAAGCATATGGATAACCATGAGCCCGTACTCAAGCAGAAACTGGCCTCGTAATAGGCAGATGCTCCCAAGTCCATAACTGTAATAATACCGCACCTACATAAATAGTTGCACTGCGCTGATACACAATCTTGTGAAGATCATGATATAACTGAGTCAATACACAAGAGTCCCAATCCAATCTCCGTGGATGTGCAATCAGGTCCTCTAAAATCTAGCCCCATCCGACCGCGAAACCATGACCTCTCCTATCTGGCAAAAGTAGTCCCCTAATCACAGCTCCTAATAACGCTGGTAAAGTGGGAAATGAGGCAAACTATGCCCAAGTAATGTAATCGTCATCAATGGTGTTATCTCCAAACACCCATCTGCATACACTACTATCATACATTGAATCATAATACACCCGTTCTCCATGAGTTGGGATCCTCAATAATCTATATACATCCTCTGGTGTAATAGTCATCTCTCCCAGGGGTAAATGAAATGTATTATGGTCAGAGTGCCATCGCTCTGCCATAGTTGTCAACAAACCTCGGTTCAACTGAAACCGAGGGAGATCTAACAGGAAACTGAGTCCACATGTCTCAATAGTACACTACTCAGGAGGCGTAAGCTCATTTACTAAATCAAAAATCTAGAATGCTACACCCCGTACCTACAACTTGTGGTAATGTTCCTACATTTTGAAAAAAAGTGCATCATGTTAGTCTTTGTCTTGATGAACCATTCTACGTCAATCAAAAACATTAAATTTATCTTTGCTCTAACTTGAGCGTATCAACTTATTGCTCCTAACCTCTATATCGTGACATAGAAGGACAATTCGTAATCATTTTTAATCATATCTGATTGACCTATCAAACATTCATCATTATGAATTTTCTAATATCCTAAACACTATGTGACATTCTGGACGTACATTTTCAAGCGTGGAATCTAATTGGGTCATCTGGACGATCAATCGCACTGAGTTTATCTTTTTCCTATATCAAATTCCAATTTTATGGTAGGCGGCACTTAACTTAGTGTATGCAGCATTTTAAGCCCCGTGGCTTTTAAATCTTTAACAACGGCTCTTTACAAATTGGAGGCGGCACTTAACTAATTAGGCGGTCTTTTACACGTCTATGCAGCTTTTCACACCTCATATGCAACCTTTAAAAACTAGGGTTTTTCCAAGTGGCTCATTACTATTTGGGTGACAATTTTGACCTAGCTCCTATGTGGCTAAGGATTGCTCCTACGCGGCTCTTTAACGCGCGAAGGCGGCTTTTCTATGCCATACGCGGCATTTTGCTAAAATTTTCCTAGAAAGTAGTACAAACATGTATTAAATGCTATTTCAAGAGAAATAAATGCATTAAGGGAGTTCAAACCACTCACCGGAGGCCCATAGTTAGGAGGTCTCTGATATCTGCGCGCCCACTCAAACCTGTGCTCTCGAATGGGGACCACCATCGCTATCAATCGTCAGAGGCTCAGAGAAAAATCTCAATAGTAAAAAGTGCAAATGAATAGTAAATTTGGGTTTTTCAACCTATTTGAGCTATTTTAACCTATTTTATGAGATTTTTGACCCAGTCAAACCTAATCTGCATATTCTGCACACTGGGGCATTTGTTCAACATCTTAAAACCATCATTAATATCGGAAATACAATCATCTTGGATCTCTTCTCTAAGCATTTTTCATCAACAACTTTTACATACGATCAATATGATTTCATTTCTGAGGGGGCATCATTATATCATCTAATTGGGATTCTGCATCATATCTTGTATCAAATCTGGGGCATTAAAATTTCACACTTTATCAATAGGATTTCATATCAGGGGTTTCATATTGGAGTTTCATATTAGGGTTTCATATCAAGGTTTCATATCGGAGTTTCATATAAGGGTTTCATATCAGAGTTTCATATCAGGATTTCATATCGAAGTTTCATATCAAGTTTTCATATCAGTCAATCAGTTCATCAGTATCGAATCAACGATCAAGACAATCAAGCTTTCTTTGAATCAATGCGTTTCGCACATCAATTCAAAGAGGGGCATTTGTAGACACCTAAAATTGACCAGGTGTATCTCAAGCATTCAAAATTATAAATCTCAGCCAAATGCCTTAAAATCTCATCTCAATGCAAAACAAATGGACAAAAATCAAATCAAATTAAAAGATCAAATAATCATGAAATCAAATATTTAAATTCAAGCCTAAAGGGATTAATCAAATTATGCAATTGATTTTTCAATTGTATAGTTCAAATCAAAACTATCAAATCCAACCCATTCACCCTTCCATGGATAAATTAATTAAATGATTGAGTTATTTAATTCCTAATATCTTTGAGACAACCAACCAATTTTCCCTCCATTTGAGAACACCTCAAAGCTTTTGAATTAACCAAACTTTGATCATGATCAACTCACTCTACCCCCTACCCTTGGGAAAATGCTATAAATACAAGCCATTTCCTTTGTGTTTGGGATTCAAAAATTTCAAGAGCAAAAACATCCTTAATATAGGCATATGGAGAGAATTTCAACATTTGCATAGCATTTTAGCATATCATGTTTAGGAGAATTTGTTGTTTTCTAACATATCTTGAAGCATTTTAAGAATTTTGAGCATTCTAAGCTAGATTTGAGCATTTGTTTATCATTCATTTCTCGTTCTAGGATTGTGCTTGAGAGAGATTAAGCCTGAGAGCTCTCTTAACAAAGCTTGGATAGAGAACTATGAGATGATATAGGTTTTTAGCTTCAATTCTTAGATTAGTTTGTATTGTCTTTCCATAGAATTGTTGTTCTTAATCTTAATTTCATGAAGGTGTATTTTCATACACACAACTCCAAACTCTGTTCAACCCATAAACTGATGTATGAGTTTCTGATTTTCCTTAAAAGGAAAAGAGCATAGTCCTCTAGTCAATTTAGTGATAGATTGGAAGATGTTGCTTAGTTTTCAAAGCAAGTAAATAGAGTCAAGATGGGGGTTGGGCAACCTGAAAAACTGAGTTAGTTTGTTATGTAGCAACTCCCACGAGAAAATGTCAATATCAACCTGCAAACAACTGTTAAGCTTTTCAAAATACCAAAGAAGTGAAAACACATAACGTTAGTGGTTAGGCAATGTAGTTCACTAAAATTTTCACCAGATGCGATCCAGAAAGACAGAAAAAGACACAACACTGAATGCGACTTTACTTACCAGATGCGATTAAATGTTCCCCAGATGCGATCCTAAACAAAAAATGATCTAGGATATCCTGGATACGAGCCTCGTTTACTGTGGTATGAGGGTGTATACCGGATCCGATCCTAAATGACCAAA
This sequence comes from Thuja plicata, assembly GCA_018584345.1. Classification (NCBI taxonomy): domain Eukaryota; kingdom Viridiplantae; phylum Streptophyta; class Pinopsida; order Cupressales; family Cupressaceae; genus Thuja; species Thuja plicata. The sequence goes on along the minus strand of MU224132.1, from coordinate 688,514 downwards.
AATGACCCTTTAACAGATTCCTGGGCATGCAAATTAGTGAAAAATTGATTTAAAATGAGGCCAAGTTGGAAATCGAGCCCCACGGTGGGCGCTAGAAATGTGTGTATATTTGTGCACCTGTTACCTGCAATACAACACTTCAATAAGTCATTTTGTTAGTGAGAAACAAGGGTTAATGAGCATATAAAACCCTAACATCGACCTATTTCTTTCTAACTAGGATGAGTGTAGCAAATAACATAACAACTCTCAGATTATGCTAATACCAGTGAAATAAACAACCTAGCATGAAAGATTTGGGTTAAAAACAACTATTTAACTATTTAAGCATGTATATTAGTCTAAAATGAACATTATAACCATGTAGAAAAGTAATTATGGAGTGTGCATGAAGCTACAAAGGAATGGGTAGCATAACAATGCTTTGATATCCCTTCAAAATCTTGGCATAACAACACTACTATTTAGGAATTGAGGCTTATTATGAGCTCCAAATCCCTTTAATTTATAGAGGAATGGGAGAGAGAGAGGGGAGACAAGATTCATTAATGGAACCCCTAAGGTCATTAATGAGGTGTAAGAGCCATTAATGCCTTGGGCATTAATGAGGGATGGGCAAGAGGGAATATCCATTAACGGGTCATTAATGAAACTCATTTAAGAGGCATGGAGGGAGTAAGGCTCAACTTGGCAAGTTGGTTCTTTAGAGAAGTCATGCTTGAGAAAGTTGACTTTCTCAAGTGGGGTGAGTTGTTAATCATTCCCTAATGGTATGTGACAACATTAGGAGGTGGGTTAGGATATAATTAGAATTAGGATTAGATTAGCAAGGGTGGAATAGGTTGGGATAGGTTAGAACCCAGGGTAGAAGTGGTTGAGATAGGTTAGGTTGGGGTTTAGGGGAATTTATAAATGAAATGAATTAAACTTATTTAATTCATTTAAAATATAGGAATTAATTATTTAAGCATTTTATTGCTTTTTAATAATTAAGGGGACTATAGCCATTTTAATTAAATTAAATAGGCTAGGGGAATGGGTTAATTGCAAGTGGATAATTGATTAAGGGGTTTATTTAATTCTTTTATAATTAAATACTATAGCCATGTTTGATTTTGATTTGATTTAATTGGTTTGAATTGATTTGAATGGTATGACTATAATATTTAATATAATTCAGTGATACAAATCACTGAGGACATTAAATTTGATTTAAAATAAATTATGCCAAAGTAACATTGTTATGACATAATTGAGGGTATGATCACACTTAGGGAGAATAGGGTCTATAGTTGGAACAGACCAAATCCAGGTGGTTACATCGACATGCAAATGCCGCGTACTAATAGCAGAGTGTCGCTTACAAGAATTCCAGTCAACGCGTACTAGCATTAAAGTCACGCCTACACACTAGGAAGTGATGCGCAAAAATAAAGAAGGGAAAATAGTGGATATTTTGCGAAGGTTTGAAAACAAGATAACTACATTTTGGGATACCCTTTTGGAGATTTTACATCTGTGGATATTCAAATTGATCAGAATCCTCCATTTTTGGACATTTTTGCAAAATCATCCAAGAATTGATCATTTAAGTGAGAGAAAAAGCCTAAGATCTCTATACGATTTATGTTCATGCCAGCTTTTACTAGATCTCATTATATCAAGTCTACCCTGCAATCCGATGGAACCTATCTAAGGAAGAAGTGTCCTTTTCTAAGTGATACCTTTACCTCTTCAAGACCCTTACGAGAACCTATAACGAAGACGGAGCCAACAATGTCTTTTCTGTTTGGAAACATGGAACCCGATCAAAACAACTACGTTAACAAAGATATGAACAACAATGGAGGTGGTGGGGTTAGTAATAATAATCTTGGAGGAGGAAATGTTGACCCTAACAACCAAGGGTTAAACAACAATAATCTTGGAGGAGGAAATGTTGACCCTAACAACAAAGGGTTAAACAATAACAATACTAATAAAAATAACAATGGGGGAAACATTGACCCTAATTATGAAGAAGCAACTGAAAAAAAGGTCAATGAAGCAATGCAAAGTCCCTTCTTCATGAAACTTATGGAGAAAGTGTTGGAAAAAGACAAGGAAAAATACTTCCTAGACCTAGCCCAAACAGGTCTCAAACTTCCCCATGACTATGATGTCAATCAACTTAAACAAAAAGAAACTGAGACTAATCCTATTGATATCATGAACAAACAATTCAAACTCTTCCAAATGTAATTGGACGTGATGAAACAAAGAGGGGTTCCTAAACCCTTTTCTATCGAAGCTTTGTGTCCTTTTTTGTTTGATAAGACCTTAATTATGGTTCCATTCCCAAATAATGTTATCTTTCCTAAATACGACAAGTATGAAGGAACAACTGATCCTCAAGATCACTTAAGGGAATTTCGCGCATTGAGCCTAGACTTCATGCATGATATGACTTATCTAATGAGGTTGTTTCCTAGAAGTTTAGGAGGCATGGCCATGGAGTGGTTTTCAAAGTTACCCTCCGGCATCCAAACCTTCAAAGAGTTGGCCTCCAAATTAGTGAATTATTATTGCTACAATATCAAACATGAGGTTACAATGATAAGTTTATGTAATACCAAGAAACGAGAGGGAGAAGGATTCCTACTTTTCTTATAATGATGGAGAGCGGTATTTGCTAGATACCCTCGAAGTGTACCTAGAAAAGAGAAGATGGATATCTTTATTAATAGTTTGACTAATGAGATGAATTACTAGTTAATACTACAATTTCCTAGGTCTTTCCAAGACCTAATTGAGAATGGGGTTACCACGGAAGAGGTATTGGTCAAAAGTGGAGAACTTTAGCTTTATAAAAAAAACAACAACAATACCTCCAATAACAACCAAAATAGAAATCCTCCTAACATTAACCGGTTTTGGATGAGTAATAAAAATAAAGGAGTGGTGAATGATGGAGTTGTAGAGGAAAATAATTTGAAGGCCACCCCTTTCAATCTTACCAAAGGATTTTCTCAAGATAACAATGTGACCCAAGAACCCAAAGTACCTTTCAACAACAACAATAACAATAATAACTTTGGGTATAATCAAAGGGCTAACAAACCTAATCCTTTCTTTACACCAACTCCTAAAAGAACATTTACACCTTTGGGTGAACCCCTTGAGAAAGCATTAAGAACCCTCATTGCTAATAATCTTATTGACTTACCTAGAGCTCAACCATATGAACCACATATCAAACCTACATGGTGGAGTGAGTCTAGTCATTGTGAATACCATAGAAATTGAGGACATAAGACAAATGATTGCATGCATTTGAGACACGTAGTGCAAGACCTAATTGACAATGGTGTGATAAAGGTAGAAGGCCCTCAAAACGATGAAAACCACACGACCTTTAAGACTCCTTTTTACAAACATGAAAAAGGTGAATCTTCCAACTCAAACAATGGAGGGAACAATGGAAACAATTTGAGAGGCAAAAACAATGTAAACTTGTCCCATACCTATGAAAATACTATTAATTCCCTATCTAGACATGATAGTACTATCAATGTTGTGGTAATCAAAGAACAACCTATTCAAGAGACCTCTAATATTGTAACTAGGGGGAAAGCAACAAGAGTTACCCTACAAGGACATTCCCCTAAAACCTTTGGTTTTACTTCAACAACTACTTTGGCTAAACCAACATCTTCTTGAATAAAGCCTTATAGTTTGGTAGATCAATTGCATAAAACTCTAGCACAAATCTCTATTTTGGATTTTTTGAAACTATCTCCTAACCACAAAGAAATATTGGAAAAATCTCTAGTGGAAACTAATGTTCCCATAACCTTGGAGGAGTATAAGTTTCAAAATATGGTAGGGCATCTCATAGCTCCTCATTGCCTTTCATTGTCCGAACAAGACGACATGTCTATAACCCACCCTCAAAATTTTCCCTTGCATATAGAAGTTTTAATCCAAAGGCATAGGGTTAAGAGAGTTCTCATTGATGGGGGAGCCGGTTTCAATATTTGTAATTTACACCTTGTCAACTCTTTAGCAATAATCAAATCAACCATTGACCCTAAAAAAAAATCACCATTAAGGCTTATGAGGAGGAAGAAAGTTCTTCAAAAGGAATGATTGTTTTACGTATCCAAGTGGGACCTATCAAAAAAGATACCATATGTCAATTTCTCGACATGAAATTAACTTATAATATCCTATTGGGAAGACCTTGGATTCATGAGATGCAAGCGGTACCTTCTACTTATCACCAATGCATAAAATTTCCACATAGAGGTGAGGAGATCACAATTGGAGGAGATTCTGATCCCTTTCAATATTGCAACACATTGAAGCCAAGTCATGAATTATTTATTCCTCAAAATAGGGAAGGAGTCATCCCTAATGATACTAATGAAGAACATAAAGAGGAAAGTTTGAAGTTGACATCAAATGCTACTTCCATCTCAAACCCTAATCAAACTAACTCAACTACAACAACTAAGGAAAAGGAAAAGATGAGTTATGAGGGTCAAAATTCACATTATAATTCAGTTATGACTTCTACATTGAAGATGGAAACTTCGAAACCTACCAAGGAAGAAAGAGAACTGTAACCACCTGAATTCGGTATGTCGCAACTATGGACCCTATTTTCCCTAAGTGTGATCATACCCTCGATTTATGTCCAAACGACCCTATTACTGCTTGGCATAATTCTTTTAATCAATTTAATGTCCTAGGTGATTTTTATCA
>MU224132.1:658762-674568 GCA_018584345.1 Thuja plicata | reverse complement strand
TCATCAAGTACACCACATTAAATGGAGCCAAAAAGAGCTATTTACACAAGAAAAGAAGCACAAAATGAAAACTACCTAAACTACTCTTGGTCAACATGACCTTATATAATTACATTGCCCTACTAGATGGTCTTACACACACTAGCACACCAAAATGACAAGAGACTACCATATTTTCTTGGCATCTCCAGGGTGCTCCTGCACCACTTCACTATCTACATATAAGAAGGGAGCCGGTAAAGGTTTACAATTGATCACTTTTGATGATCTACCCTGTTAGGAGTATTAGAGTGGAGACCTGTTAGGATCTACTTTGTTTGAAGCTTTTAGCAACACCGTTAGGTGTGCACTCTGTTAAGAGATTTATCAAAGAACTATTAAGTCCACCTTCTACAAAAGGATTTTTGTTTTGATGCACTTGTTAGAACGCAACTACAATATAAATGTTGATCTGATAGTGAATGCAATCTCTAATTTTTGATAGCAGATCTTGTATAGCTTACAATGTATATATGTAATCACCTTGAGTGATTGAGTAATACCTTGTCTCTGCTCATCGGTAGCCTTCTTGTGTTCTTGTTAACTGCTGTTATATGTTTCTGAACTTTGCATGAATTCTCTTCTTCTGCTTAGATGCTCTCCATAGATACTATCATTTTTTCAAATGATTACAAGTCTCTTTATTAAAAATTATGGAACATCTATTTATACTAGTTTCTAGCTCTTTTCTTGATTCACGCTTTTCAAATTAACTCTAGATCCAAGGTTTAGAACTTGACCTTGATCTTTAGTTAGAAATGTTTTAGATCCATTAGGATGCTTTAAAACATTTACAATATGCTTTCTTGACCCTCAAGTTAAGATTTAAAACAAATAAAAACTCAATAAATAGAATTACATTGCTTTATCTGACGTGTAAAATCAGATCCACTTTTTGTGGGTTCTTTAACTGACTGTCGGTTCTGATGGTCAGGTTGTTCTGTTAGTTTGTCAGTTTTCTTCTCCGTTGGTGTTCCTTACTTGAATTGTTTGTCAGGTATGCCTTTTCTACTCTGTCGGCAATGTTCTCGAAACTGTATCGTCAGTTATGCTTGTCGTCGGTAATTCCTATACTTAGCATTTTCACGTTAGACATTTTGTCCTGTCAGAAGCCGGTTATGCTTATACCGATGACCTTCATCATGTTTTTTTCTTTTAAGTATACTAATGGAAAAACTTAATGTCATCAATCTCCCCCTTTGACATTAGTATAAAAAACTGATATGTGCAAAATACTTGATGCATTAGTATGTACACCTGTGTAAACTTATTCCTTAGTCATGAAATGAATCCCCCTATGCATATGTTGATAAGTGTAATTTTATGTACATGTCTATCTTGTTGTACATACATTATACATATCCTCAATGTATTTTTTACATATGTATACATTCCTCCTTTTTCTTACTAAAGTATATTGTACATGTGTATACATTCCTCCTTTTTTTAAAATGAGGGCAAAGGTACTTACATCTTTTCAAAAATGTGAGAGTGTGAGAATTTGATTTCCTCCATCATTTTCTCCCATTTCTCCTTTAAATTCTCAAGAGCCAAATGCTCAAGTGATATCCTCACATGCATGTCATATATGCTGTCTACCACTGACATCTCTGGGGTCGTGATTAAATATCTTGCATCTGTAACATGCTATTGCAGAGTGGTGAGGTTTGGAAAAATGTGAGCTTGAAGATCTGTAACCTTATTTCTAAATTGAGTCTCTGCATCCCATATTTCTTGTCTCAATCTATTTACCTCTGTAATATTTTCATGATGTAGCTTTATAGTGTTTGCATCAGAGGTTAAACTCAGTACACTAGCTGTTACATCTGAATCTAATTGTGACAACTTTTCACTATTTTCTTTAGTGAAATTTTCTAATGTGCATAATTTCTAAACTAAGGTAACAACTTTAGCAATCATAGGTTCTAATTAACTTGCTAGTTTAGATAGCTTTACCTTGTTCTCTACCACTTCTTGGCTGATCTTCTCAACTTGTTTGTGTTGATACTTCATCTCTGCCTGCTCTTCCATTGCCTTCTCTGCATCTACATTCTGATTTGTGATGGCGTCGCTAAGAATTGCTATTTGTTCCATGACTGATATGTTATCTTCTAGTTTGACATCTGGAACAATTTTTTGTAGAATATCCCTTGCCTGTTCAAGTGCTTGGGCTTCCCTATGTGCTTTTTCATTTTCTCTTGTATTTCCTTTCTTTGACACATTACTCCAAACTTTTGAAGTGATTCAGTATCTAGAGTAGATACATCCCACTTGGGTATTTCTATTACCTCATCAAGTGTGACAGCCAAGATATCTTTCTTTAATACCTTCTTCTTTGGTTGGGAGGCAGATTGATGTACTACCATTTGTAGACCTTGAGATTGGATTAATTTGGTAGGTGAGGGTCGAGAAGATGAAGCATCTTGTTGTTTCTGTTCTAAGTCTACATGCTAGTTTTGTGAAGACGTCTCCTCATTTGTCTTGGGTGTATCAACATATTTATCTTCTTTTTCTATCATGCTTTCATCCTGTTTGACTTTTTCACTCTTTTCTTTCTCTTCATCCTTTCTCAATGTTTCATTTGTTTTGTTATCTGCTTCTTTGTCTTTTTTAGTAGACACTTCTTGTTGAGTGTCAGTTGCATCTTTCATTGTTGTATCTATACCCTTTCGAATATTTTATGCATCTTTATTTTCATCATTACCCATGTCCTTGGGTATATCATCATCTTTCTTAGATGATTTCTCTTGACTTGATTCAATATCAATAGCATTGATTAATATATTCATGTTTGTCTGTGTATTGAATTTTGCAGTGTTAATAGTTGAATCATGTCCGTCGGTATTGCCCTGTGCAATATTGATATCTTCATATTTTTGCACTTCTTTTGCAGGGTCTTTTCCTGTATTGTCATTGACAATGTTATCTAACCATGATTCATCATTGACATTATCAGTTATGTTACCTTTTATTGTCAAATCTTCTTTGGTAACTTCTTCTTCTCCGCTCAAGTCAATATGAAGTGGACTTGGTGGATTTTGACTTTCCTCACTTTAAGTGTTTTCAAGAGTAGTGTTTGGCCATAGTTCATCTACAACGTCAGTATGTTTGGGGCCTACTGAATCACTCTCTTCTCTATCCAATTCCATAGATGAGTCATCTTATATATCTTTAATAATGATTTGTTCCTTCTCCGGGCTAGCTTCCTTAGTGGGCTTATTGAGTATCTTGCACCACTTCTTAATGTTATTTTGATCAAGATCAACTAGCTTCCCCTTGAGAAATTCATATGCTCTCATTTTTTGTGAGAATTATTTTTCATACTTCTTCATCATCTCAGTAATTTCTTCCTTGTTTGTATCAGGAGGCATAAGAGTAACAAGTGTTCTTTCTCTTACTTCCTTTTCCTAATGTAGTGCAAAAGTCCATCTGGCTGATAATCTCTCTGATAGTTCTTTGAGAACGTAATATTCTGAGAATTGTAGTGGAACATAATGATGTTTGCACATTTTTGCAATTATTGCATCTTCAATCCTATTTTTATCCTTTGTACTAAATTTTAACCATTTCCTAATGTTAGGATCAGAAATAGACTATGATTCTGAAATATTCTTGCATATTTTATTAGTTGTTGTAGGGACCAAAGGTTCTTTTTCCTTTTGTATCTCTACATCACAATCATCCATAGTTGAGTCTTCTAGATCTTCTTGACTTCTAGTCATCTTCCTCCTTTTGGTCTGTCTTTCTTTTAGAGGAGTTGGGTTTCTCTTGTATATCCTCACTCTTCCTTTATGTAATGGTGAAGGAGTTGACTCTTTTGCAGTCTGGCTTCTTGTTCTTGAAGCGGCTATTGTTCTTTCTTTCTTGGGTGTAGGAGGAGGTGGAGAATCTAACTGTGTACCTTCTGAGTCATTCTTTTCTGCTTCTTCACCAATAGGTGACTGTCCTTCAATTTGTTCCTCCTTACCCTCTGTTTCCTCTTCACTTTCTTCTGTAACTACAAATTTCTTGGTTAAGTTTTTAACCATCTTGTCCTTCTTGTTTACAATCTTCTTGACAATAAGATTTTTCTTTATCTTTTGTTTGGCTTCCTCATAGGTGCCAAATCTTGCTTGCTTGTTGTCAATTGGTTCATTCAATAGTGCCTTAATGCACTCATTGGCTTGTCCTGATTTGATCTCATGCTCTAAATGTGAAAGCCAGGACTTCCAAGGTACTACTGCTTAGATATAAGTGAAATCAGTATCTACCATAAAATATATGTCCTCTTTGTGTTCTTCTATCAAACTTTCAGGTATCCTTGTTCTAGGTTGCAACATTTCCTTAATGCTTTTGAAATACTTATTCATTATATCATCAAAGTCTGTTCCTAGTGACTCTACATGCGAACATATTTGTATGGTTACAAGTCTGCTTGTATCACATACTACTTTGCCTATGGAAGGAAAGTATTCTTCAAAGTAAAAGAATATGCACATAATGAGGGAACCAAACTTACAAGTGTTTGTTCTTGAAGATATTATGGTGTTCATGTTCTCCTCAAGTTGATTCAATAGGATCTTTGCAAGATCCATCTTCTTTCCTTGTTTGATGATTTTGAATGTTGTGCTCATAGCAGTGCTTGATATGCTATTCATTCTGCTTGCCTGGAAGATTTTGTACCCTACCACACATGCACCAAACATGGGTTCTTTATCAGTGATAGCGTTGACCTTGAGAGCTCTTTTGTCTGATTTTGCACCCGTTAGCTTTTCTACTTCCTTCAGAGATGGGTGCTTGTGAGCTTGTGGTTTGTTGGTTGTAGGATATCTAGTAACTGCATGAATAACATCCTTTGTTTTTCATTTTGGATTATTAAGCCATAAAGTCTGGTTATGCATTCTGCTGAGAACTATCTTTATCTATTCTATTTTGAAAACTGGGAAAGTGTAATGCATTCGTGAGTCCTTTCACTTCCAGATGCTTATGCTCTCCTTTGAGGTTTCCAGCTTCATCACATAGTGCCCTATAGGCATTATCTAGGTCTAGATCTCCCAATTCTGAGATGTTACAATCTATATAGGACCTTATGTCTTCTACTAGTAAAACCCTAGGTGGGATTCTGGAGAATGCTCCGTAATCATCAGGTTGTGATGCGATTTTTGGGTGCAGCTTGTATTTGGGTTCAACACAAGTGCCTCTACTGACAAGCTTGATCATTTTCTTCTTATCTTCCTTCAACTTTTCAACTCTTGAAGTAGATGCCATCATGTTTTAGAAATTTAGGGTTTTTCGTAAATCAAACAGTGCGGTCGGTGAATGCAGGTACTTATTGAATCTCTGTGATTGCCCGTGAATCCTCTGAGTGGTGTTAGAATTTTGCTGATTTTGCTCTTCAATTTTTCTCTTCAATCTCTCTGCTTGGCTCTCTTGGTTGCTCAAAAATTGCGGGTGCGAAATGAGTTCAGTCGTTGGACTTTTATAACTTTTGTGGCCTAAGTTGTCATTAATGCTCACCAACTCATCAGTATACAAGGACTGAGTTTGTCAGTTGAGGCATAAATAACATCTTCCATGTAGGCATAGAGTGTCGGGCTTGCTAGCAGATTTGATGACTTCACCGATGATTATCGGTAAAGTGGTGAGGACAACTTTCATCGGCTCAAGGATCACCACTATCCGTCGGTTTACACTTAGCCACTTAGCTTTTGTGTAGTGACCGATGCATTTCGGTAAGTAATGTTAAATTTTTTGTGTGTGTTCATCGATGCATATTTGTACCCAATAACTGATGGTTGGTGTAACCTATTCCTGTATAGTTGTTGACTCTTCTTTGACCGTCAAGGAAATCATCCATTCTTTTGTTGCTATCTTTAGATTTCTTGATCAATTCATTGTGCTGATTCTGAATTTTGAATTCATGCTTTGGTTTCTCATTTTCTTCCCTTAGCTCACTGATGATCTGTATTCTTTCAATGAGTTCAGTATTTAATCTGTTTGCTTCTTGACTCATAAGAATAATCTGGTTGGTAATCTCATGGTGATGCTCAGTAAGTCTTTGAATCTATGATTCTTTTTCTTGTAGCTTTTCTATTATTTTCTTCCTATCATCAATAGCCAATGTTCTCTCTGATTCAGCTTTTCTTGAATCATTCATGACATCAATCATTTTTACCATCTGAGTTTCTTGACCGATTTGCAGCATTTTGATTTTCTCTGTCAGATGTAGATTGACTTCTTGTAGACTTGTGATCTCTTCTACTGATGTGTTTGAAGCTTTACTTGTTGATGATTCAACATTGTTGAAGTAATCTAGGATCTCTTCTTCTTGATAATCTTTTACATTAAGCCTAGTTTCCATGATCTTTCTTTCATCAAGCAACTTTCTCATGCTTACTCTCGCCTCTTTATACTGCTCATAGTAAATCTGAATTTGCAATTTCTCATTCTCAATAGTCTTGTCCAGTCTGTACTTTTCCATTTTGTGGATCTTTTCTCTTAAGTCTTTAAGCTTTTCAAGAAAGAGACTGAGCTCTGATACCAATTTTTGTAATTATTGGAATGATGTACTGAGCGGGGAGGGGTGAATCAGTACCTCTAAATTTTTTTATGTGATTGGCCCATTAACCTTTGTGTCATCAGATTTGTATATACCTATCTATCTGTTTATCTTTGCTTATGTATGTGTAATCATAGTATAATTTATTTGCATGTATAAAAATTCAAGAAACATTCATGAAAACAAATAACACATAACACATGATATGATATCGCAAGAAACTCCTGTTAGGAAGTAAAAACTACGGCGGGGATATCTACCCACAAAAATTCACTATCTACAAATAAGAAGGGAGCTGGTAAAGGCTTACAATTGATCACTTCTGATGATCTACCTTATTAGGAGTATTAGAGTGGAGACCTTTTAGGATCTACTTTGTTTGAAGCTTTTAACAACACCATTAGGTGTGCACTCTGATAAGAGATTTATCAAAGAACTGTTAAGTCCACCTTCTACAAAAGGATTTCTGTTGTGATGCACTTGTTAGAATGCAAATACAATATAAATGTTGATATGATAGTGAATGGAATCTCTAATTGATGATAACATATCATGTATAGCTTACAATGTATGTATGTAATCACCTTGAGTGATTGAGTAATACCTTGTCTCTGCTCGTCGGTAGCCTTCGTGTGTTCTTGATAACTGTTGTGATCTGTTTCTGAACTTTGCATGAATTCTCTTTTTCTACTTAGATTCTCTCCATAGCTACTATCATTTTTTCAAATGATTACAAGTCTCTAATGATGGAACATCTATTTATACTAGTTTCTAGCTCTTTTCTTGATTCACACTTTTCAAATTAACTCTAGATCCAAGGTTTACAACTTGACCTTGATCTTTAGTTAGATATGCTTTAGATCCGTTAGGATGCTTTAAAACATTTACAATATGCTTTTTTGACCCTCAAGTTAAGATTTTAAAAAAATAAAAACTCTATAAATAGAATTACATTTCTTTATCTGATGTGTGAAATCATATCCACTTTTTGCGGGTTTTTTAACTGATTGTCTGTTCTGATGGTCAGGATGCTATGTCAGTCAGTCTGTTTTCTTCTCCGTCAGTGTTCCTTACTTGAACTATTCGTCGGGTATGCCTTTTCTGCTCTTTCGGTGATGTTCTCAAAACTGTATGGTCGGTTATGCTTGTCGTCGATAATTTCTATACTTAGCATTTTCATGTTAGACATTTTGTCCTGTCGAGTATGCTTGTTGTCCGCCAGTTATGCTTATACTAATGACCTTCATCATGTTTTTTCTTTTAAGTATACTAATGGAAAAACTTAATGTCATCACACAAGTGTCAAGTGAACCTCAAGAATCCAACATAGGTCAAGCATCTAGGACTAGTCAATGGATAGGTGAACCTTGGGTACCTTCATGGGGGGCTGATTCAAATGTTGTATTTAATCCACATGTATTCTTTCCCATGGAAATCAGAAAGGACTCTAGTGAAGGAGACTTTGATCCAACTTCCATGGAACATCTTGAGGAAGCCCATGTCATAAACCTAAGTAATACAATGTACAGACCTTGAAATGAGGTCATGTCCTTAAACCCTTCGAATGACAATTTTCCAAATGAATCTTTATCCTTAATGCACCCTGAACTCATTGATTGTGATTTATCCAAACCAAATGACCTATTATACTTTCCCAATGACTTTGCAAGGGCCCAATACCTAAATGCGGTTGAGCCATCTTCTTCCATCAATGAATACAATCCAAACATAATGATAGAGGTAGGGGTTCAACCTCTCAATCCACAAAATAAAAGAGAAAAATATAAAAAAATGAAAAGGTCTAGTGGTGAAAACCACCATGTGGCAGTGCTAGAACCTAAAAAATTTAAAATATCAGATGTTTCCAAAGGTGAAAACCCAATTGTGGCACCTAAGGAAGAGAGGCTGGATACCCTACCCAAACATGAAGATGAAAGATCACCCATCCTTATTGAACCAACCGAGAAATTTAACATTGGCACTGAAGAGGATCCTAAGTTTATTCATCTAGTAGCATCTTTGAGTCCACCAGAAAGGAAGGAGTTCATCAAATTATTTGAATCAAAGAAAATTAACTTTGCATGGTCTTATGCTGACATGCCAGGGTTAGATCCAAGCTTCATAATGCATCATTTAAATGTGAAACCTAGTGTGAAACCTGTAAAGAAAAAATTGAGAAAGATGCACCCTCATGTGGCACTTTTAGTAAAAGCAGAATTGGAAAAGCTCCTCAAGGTTGGATTTATAAGAGTAATTGCATATGAAGAATGAATATCCAACATTGTGTCGGTCACAAAACATGACAAATCTATTAGAGTTTGCATGGATTTTAGAGATATCAATCTTGCTTGTCCAAAAGATGATTTCCACTACCTAGAATTGATACTATAGTGGAGTTAACATCGTGTCATTCTATGCTTTCCTTGATGGATGGATTTAGTGGATACAATCAAATCTGAATTGCACCCGAAGATCAAGAAAAGACAACTTTTAAATGCCCATGGGGAACCTTTTGTTGGAATGTGATGCCCTTCGGTCTCAAAAATTCCAGAGCAACTTACCAAAGAGCAATGACTACCATCTTCCATGATATGATGCATACCTTTTTAGAAGATTATGTGGATAATATTCTAGAAAAATCACATGAAAGAAAGGATCGCTTACCAATATTAGACAAGATCTTCACAAGTTTAGAACAATTCAAAGTGAGACTCAATCCAAAGAAATGTGCTTTTGGGGTACAATCCAGCAAACTCTTAGGTTACATTGTTTCTTCAAAAGACATTGAAGTAGATCCCGAGAAAGTACAAGCAATAATGGACATGGAAATTCCTAAGAATATTAGCCAAATGAGGTCTCTTCAAGGAAGACTTCAATCTATAAGGAGGTTCATCTCCCAATTGGTGGAAAAATGCCATTCATTCACAAGGTTGCTACATAAAGACACTATTTTTACATGGGATGAAGAGTGTGACAAAGCTTTCACATTGTTAAAAACATACTTGGTGAATCCACCCATCTTAATGTCACCTATCAAAGGAAAACCCTTGTTACTTTACATATTAGCATCAAAGAAATATTTAGGGGTCCTATTGGCACAAGAAGACGATGAAGGAAAAGAAAGAGCCATTTACTACTTGAGTAGAACATTGATAAAGTATGACTTGAACTATAGCTTCATGGAAAGGGCTTGCCTATCTATGGTGTTTTCCTCTCAAAATCTTAGAAATTACATGTTGATTCATAAAGTTAAGTTAATTGCCAAAATTGATCCTTTGAAGTATCTACTTAGTAAAACAACCCTAACAGGAAGGATTGCAAAATGGGTGATGGTACTTAGTGATTTTGACATTGAGTATGTGGATAGGAAAGAAATCAAGGGACAAGTAATTGTTGATCAGTTGGTTGAACATCCTTTAGAGTCTACACATCCAATTAAAGCGGAATTTCTTGATTCAAAGATTGTTAATGTGGAAGCAAAGATATGGACTTTGTATTTTCATGGATCCTATACTCAAAGTGGTTCACAGGCATGAATTATTTTGATAACACCTTAAGGTTGCACAATTCCAAAATCTTACAAACTATTGTTTCTTTGCACAAATAATATTGCTAAATATGAAGCTTTGGTCATAGGTCTCAAAATGGCTTTGGAATGGAATGTCATGGACTTACAAGTTTATGGATACTCTCATTACTCATCAACCAAATCAATGATGAATACAACACCAAAGATGAAAAAATGATGTCATATAAAAGGATGGTGGATGATTGGAAAAAATATTTTTCTTTGATTACTTTTGAGCAAATTCCAAGAGACAAAAATAGAGCAGCTGATGCAATGGCTACTTTGGCTTCATTACTCCAAATGCCTGATCAGAATGTGAGGTATGAATTCTTGGTGGAAGAGTTGGCAAAATCGGCATTTGACTTACCTGATACCCAAATAATTGCCCTTCTTAATGGACATGACTCACCATGGTATGGACCAATTTACACTTATTTTAAAAACCAAACCTTACCTTTAGACCAAACCCGAGCCCAAAAATGACATTTCATAAGACAATCAGCTCGTTATACCATCCTATCAGACACATTGTATCGCAAAGGTCTTGACAGAACGCTCCTTAGATGTTTAGAGGAAGAGGAATCGAGGTTAGCTTTAAGAGATGTGCACAAGGGGATTTGTGGGTCGCATTCTAGTGCATTAAATTTAGCAAAGAAAATCCTTCGCATGGGGTATTTTTGGAAATCCTTAGAAAAAGATGTTTGTTAATTTGTGATAGTTTGTGCTAAATGCCAATATCACGGAGACATGATCCATGCACCGGTGCAAGAATTATATCCTTTTATCACACCATGGCGGTTTTATCAATGGGGTTTTGATCTAATTGGCATGATTTACCCACCATCTTCTAATGGACATAAATATATCCTCACAGCGATAGAATATTTCACTAAGTGGGTAGAGGCCGTTCCTTTGACAACTGCCACGGGAAAGAGAATTTCCATGTTTATCCTTAATCACATCATTTTTTGATATGGTATTCCTCATGCCATCATTACGGACAATGGAAAACCATTCAAGAACAAAGATGTGGATGAACTTTGTGAAACATTTCATATTATTCACCATTCTTTCTCCATTTACTATCCTCAAGGTAATGGACAAGCCGAGGCTACAAACAAGAACATCCTCAAAATATTGAAAAGATTGGTTGAGAATTCAAGAATAGATTGGCATATTTAGATAAACCTAACATTGTGGGCCTATAGAACTAGCACACGTACACAAATAGGAGCTACAACATTTTCCTTGGTTTATGGGGCCAAAGATGTTTTACCCCTATAAGTTGAGATCCCATCCGTAAGAGTATCACTATATGGATTAATCACTGATGAGGATTATAGGGTCATCCGACTTCAACAATTGGAATTGGAGGAACATCAAAAACAAGCATATGATCATTTGAAAGTGTATCAGAATCGAATTTCAAGAAACTACAACATGCACATCAAACCAAGAGCCTTTCAATTGGAAGACTTAGTGTTAAGAGAAAATCTTAAAAATTAGGCAGATAGGGAAAAGAAAGGAAAATGGGAAGCAAATTGGCTTGGTCCTTTTGTAATTGTTTCTTCTTTTGGAACGGGAACATACAAACTAGCTGATTATGAAGGGGATGAGTTGCAAGAACCCATTAATAACATCCATTTAAAGAGGTTTCATACCTAATTAGATGAAAGAGAATCAGATGAAAGAGTATTAGATGAGTTAGCATCTTCTTTGTACATGAGAAAGTAAAAATTCCAAAAAAGGAGAAAAGATCAAAATACAAAAAAATCAGAAAGATAAAAAAAGCCAAAATCAATGGAAAAGAAGAAAAATCAGAAAAATGAGAAAATTAAGCATGAAGAAAATAAAAAACATTACAAAAATAAAAAAAATGTTGTCTTGGTGAAAACCTAGAAAATAGGCGCCTTGATGATAACAAAAAAAAAGAAAAAAAGAAAAAAAGAAAAAAATTGAAAAAAGAGAAAAGTGCCTTGGTGAAAACCTAGCAATAGGCGCCTTGGTAGCAAAAAAAGAAAAAAGAGAAAAAGAGAAATAATCCCAAAAGGTTAAAACCTTGAAACAGGCGCCTTTTGTCCCTTAGATCTTTCCTAGTTGCATTTGTACATATTGCATTTCATCATCTCATCTTGTATATCCTCATTGCATCCGTCATTTGTGCATAGTCATAATAAAGCCTTTCAACTACATTGTTGCATTCTAGGTTTCATAGTACCCTAAGTTTCACATTGATCACATTTTTCACTTGGGGGCAAACATCATTGATTTTGGTACCAAACAGATCCAGAGGTGCAACATTTTGGTCACATGACAGAAGAATATTTTCATAATTTAGAGGAGAGATATCTTGGAACCTTTGATGGATATCATTGTTCGACCCTAAACAGTTTGATCCTACAACATGATCCTTGAGTTTCATTGACTTATCTTATCAGGATTAAAAATTGACAAAACCTTAAATGATCAGAATGTTTGGAATTCTTTTTGAAAATCTTAATACATTGTGATACACTTGAAATTTTTGATGAGTTTTTCATTGACTTTTTTGAGTCATGTCTTTCTAGCTAAATCGATGATGTTTTGACTAGATTGGCGATGATGTAGACATGATGTTTTCTTGGCTTTTTTGTGACTATTTTGAGGGAGATTCTTTAACTTGTGTGAATTGGTCTAAGGACATGGTCATAAAAGAACCATCGAGGATGTTCATATAGGAAGGAGGATCAACCTTTGTTTGTTTACGTAAATAGATACCTTGGCTATTTAGATCTTCAATATCTTAATACCAAAATCCACTTGGAATAATGAATCCATTGAAACCGGTATTCATACTCCCATAGTTGGTCATTCAACTAGTGAGGGTTGTACTAGGTTCCTAAACAGGTTACCAAATTGATATGAAAGTCATATTCATATTCTTATGGTCGCAATGGCACCAGTAACGATTGTATTGACTCCTAGTTCCACAATGCTCAATGATGAAAATATATCTCTTTTTTCATTTCTTTCGCAAAAATCAATAACAATTAGTTGCATTGCATCACATATTCATGTTAGATTAATTGCATTATTTAGAGAATTTTTCCAAGTACAAGGGGGTTCATCATTTTGGGGTTACATCAAATTAAATGGTTTCAAATCAGTTATGTGAGATTATCTTTTGCATCCATTCATAACATTAATCACTAATCATTATTTATACATATCTTGAGAAAAACAAAAGAAAAGATACATTCCTCATTTTTCATTTATCCATTCATCTCTTAAAAATTGTATTTCATACTACGTTGCATACATAACATCCAACAAGATATTTGCATTCATTTTACCATTACATTAAGTATTTCATTCATATCATTGCATTGCATAAACCCTACATCATGATAAGATCAAAATCATATAGAAATAGTTGCATATACATCATTTGCATCCATATATATCTATGTCATAATCTAAGACATTGCATCCATAGCATAATAAAATGAAGTGCATCATAGACATCATGTAGCTCTGCATATAAAGAAATCTCACATCCACATCAAATCAACATCAAAGGGAAATCAAAGATCATCATAGATAAATTTCCATCATCAAATGTCTATAATAAATCTATATATCAAAGATACATCGACAAAATGATCCATACATCAGTCCTGATCAAAACTCCATATGATACATCAATGCAATCTCAGGATATCAATCTCATATCTATCTCAAGACCCAACCATGATACCTAATCCATCTCCAGCAGCACCTGGTCCATCCCCTAAACCATCGGGACCCCTATCATCTACTCTATCATGAGTTGAAGGTGGTGCCTAAATAGTGCTAGCACTCGTAGGTAACTGAGCCATCATAGCCAAGAACTGCAGTAGTATGGTAGTGACATGATCCAATCATCCAGTAAATGCAGTCATCCCTACCTGTAAACCTCTCACATCCTATACTAAGGTATCAATGATAGGAGGAACTGGAGGCGCCTGAGGTGCTTGTCGTTCCTGTGGTGCTAATGGTACCTGTGGGATCACCTGTATCTGAGGTGCACCTTGAACCTGTGTTGCACTAACCCGTGGATCTACCTGAGAGGATGCATGTCTCTGAGGAGATGCTGGTCTCTATGGATCCTGACTTGTTATAGGATCCTGTAAGGGAACATGTCTAGCTGCATGTACCCATCTCTGTCTCTATCTAGCCCAAGATGCAGTTGGAATATCTTGAGCCTATCTCTACATCGGTACATGTGCTCACCTCTGTCTAGGCTGTCTGAACCCACCACCATGAGCCCTAACATGTCCACCCTGCATCCGAGGTCCTGCAACTCTCTGTACCCAAGGAGCTCTAGGTACTCTCTGTACTCTCTATCTTCGTGGTCTCCTACCACCACCACCACCATCATCCCCATCTCCACCATCATCATCAGAAAGCTCATCAACATCAGGAATCGGCTTTGCCGAATCTGTGAATCTAGTAAATCTATGTTAAGAAAACCACTCTCAATACTCAGCGGACATCCCTGCATCGGCCACATGCTCCTTCATATCCCATCTGACATGACCTAGCTACTCAATCTTTGCACAGACAAATTGATAATCTACCTGATCTCCCCACATGGATTTCTCTGCCTGCACTCTACCATATAATGCCATACCCTGTGACATATCATGTACACGACCATACTGACAGAGAACTCTCCCAAAGCAAAATTTGTCTATACAAAGTGGTGACCGACCAATCATCCACCAAGGGGAAAAAATTTATGGAAGCTCATCATCATCTTCTCTCCATCCTTCGCAGCCCAAGTACGGTATCCATACGACCTGATCAATATCATCGATAGGCCGACGCCAGAACTCAACCTTGCCCAGATGATGCTGGAAAATCATGCCATCATATAGAAACATGTAAGGATATCCTCTACCTTGCACTCGTGCCAATATAGGTCTAGTAATCGGGATATGCTCCCAGGTCCATAGCTGTAATAGAACTGCACTTATAGATATAGCCGCACTATGCTTGTAAACAACCTTGTGTAAATCATGATATAGGTAGGCTAATACACATGATCCCTGATCTAATCTTTGAGGATGAGAAATCAAGTTGTCTAATATGCGGCCCCATCCGACTGAAAAGCTACGACCTCTCTTATCTGGTAAGAGAATTCCTCCAATCACTGCTCCTAACAAGGCTGGAAAAGTAGGAAAAAAAGAAAACTGTGCCCATGTAATGTTGTCATCATCAATGGTGTCATATCTAAACACTCGTCTACACACACTACCATCATAGACCTGATCGTAATTGTACACACAAAAGGTGCACTTCTATGAATCCTTACATGCAAGGAAACTCAAGAATGAGCCCTCACAAATCGATCCATATCTCTCTATGTATGGAGTTGCAAGATTTTTTAGATTGCTCTCAGCTAGAGCTATGAACTCATGACCTTGCCAATAAACCACACAACGAGAGATTCACAATGAAGACAAGGGAAAGAATGCCAATATCTCCAATGAATCAAGTGTATGCAAGCTAAGCTATGAAAATGAAAGTACAATGCAACTAATCTATGAAAGGAAAGAACAAGTATTACCAAGCCTTCCTATTTAGACTATGTGAGATTATTCTATTGCATAAAAGGAAATCTAAGCTATGAAATGAAAC
>MU224132.1:632077-650177 GCA_018584345.1 Thuja plicata | reverse complement strand
ATTATGATATGATCAAGGAAATTGATATAATTGATATTGTTGATATTTGAAAGTATTGATTCAGGGATTTGATAAATTAAGAAATGGGGCCCAAAGTCTAGGCGACCATTTTAGGGTGCATACAGTAATAACCTGCTCTCCACGAGTCAGGATCCTCAACAATCTATATACATCCTCTGGCGTGATAGTCATCTCGCCGAGGGGTAGATGGAAGGTATTATGGTCAGAGTGCCAATGCTCTGCCATAGCTATCGATAAACCTTGGTTAAGATAAAATCGAGGGAGATCAAGAAGGAATTTGAGCCCACATGTCTGGATCGTACATCTCTCTGGAAAGGTCAGCTCATCGACCAGATCAAAAACCCAAGATGCTACATTTCGTACATATAACTTACGTTAATGTGCCTAAATTTTGCAAATGAAGTGAATTATATTAGTATCTTTCTATTGGTGGATCATTCTAAGTCAATCAAATATATTAAATCTATCTTTTATCTTTTTGAGCGCATCAACCTATTGTTCCTGACCTCTAGATTTTGAGAAGGTATGAATTTGACAATATCTTTTAATCAATCTGATTGACACATAAAACATTCACTGGTATGATTATTCTAATATCCTAAACACCAAGTAACATCATGGAATCACATCTTTTTATCTTGGAAATCAATCCGGCCATCCAGACGATCAATCAAAGACAATTTGTTCTATCTAAAATTAGGTTTTCATCAAAAAACTCATTAAACGTGTCACTTGATTAAGTGTACACGTCATTTCATGCCACGTGTCATTGAAAGCATCATATGTGTTAGTCAAAGTTTAGGAGGCATTGCTTTACAACATACGTGACATTTGAAAGTCCTAGGCGGCATTTAAACTTTCCTAGGCGGCATTTACGACTTAATTTCGCAATGGGTTTCCTACGGGTAATTACAAACATGGGATGCAAATTTTAACCTAACTACTAGGCATCATTGAACACTTCCTACACGTCATTTAACTACGCGGAGGTGGCATTTAACTACCCTAAGCATCATTAAAAGTTCCTAGGAATTTTTTTCTAAATCTAATCTAACAAGCATCAAAATTGACAATAAATGCTATCAAACAGAGTAATAAATGCACTAGGAAGGTTCAAATCACTCACCAAAGGTCCGTAGTCAGGAGGTCTTTGATACCGGTGTGCTCTCTCAAACTGATGCTCTCGGATAGGGACCACCATTGCTCTCAATTATAGCAGGATCATAGCAAAATCTCAGTAGTCAAAAGTGAAAATGAATAGTAAATTTGGGTTTTTCAAGCTATTTAAACTATTTTGACCTAATTTTGGAGGGATTTTTACCCCATGTGACCTAAATCTGCATTTTCTGCTAACTGTGGCATATGGTGATCTTATGATCATTATTCTTAATGTTTTCAGAAATGAAATCATTTGGATCTGATTTTTACATCAGTCTGATCTTTTTTTGCATCTGGACATCAAAAATGTTTTCATTTCTAAGGGGGCATACATCATCAAACTATCAAATTAGGATTTTGTATCAAATCTGGGGCATTCAAAATTCAAATTTTTCTCAATGGGGCATTTTGCATCAAATCAATCAGAGCATCAAATCAAATCAGTTATCTTATCAAATCAGAGTTGTGGATTAGTGCATCATATCAATCAAGTTTCAAATGAGTTATCAAATCAGGGTTTCAAATCAATCAGGTTATCAATAATCAGATCAGGTTATCAATCAATCAGTATCAAATTAGTGATCAGGACATATTCTTTTCTTTGAATCAATACACTTCACACATCAATTCAAAGAGGGGCATTTGTAGACACCCAAAGCTGACCAGGTGTCTTAGTATCATCAAAATCTGCAAATCTCAGTAAAATCTCATCAAATGCTTCAAAATGCTTCAAAATGGATCAAAATCAATTCAAATGGACATTTATCAATCAAATTGGGACAAAATGAAGTTAAATCAAAGCATTAATTAATAATGAAATCAAATAATCAAATATCAGCCTAAAAGGATCAATCAAATTATATAATTGATTTTAATCAATTAATTGTATAGTTTTAAATCAAAAATAAAATTGAACCTATTCTCCTACATGGCTAATTTAATTAATTGATTGAATTAAATAAATCCTAATATCTTTCAACATGAATTTGAGAAACCAATGAAAATTGAGAACACAAAAGCACATGGATCACTCCTAACTTTGAATCTCAATCACTCATTTTTAGAATTGAATCTCAATCACTCAAATTTGTCCCTTTGTCCCAACCTTTGAGACAATCATTTAAATTGTCCCCCCCATTTGAAACCATCTCAAATCCTTTCACCTAACCAAGGCTTAATCATGACCAGTTCACTCTACCCCCTACCCTTGGGAATTTTCTATAAATATAAGCCATTTTTAAGCATAAGTATAATCCTAGAAAATTCGAATGAATATCATCATTACTATAGGCAATTTGAGAGAAATTGAGCAATACCTTGAGCATTTTGAGAGCAAATTGTGAGATTTAAGAGCATAATCAAGAGCATTTGAGTCACATTTTCATATCAATTTCTCATTCTAGGATTGTCATTGATGGAGATTAAGGCTGAGAGCTCTATTAGCATACTAGTTAGAGAACCATGGAATGTTTAGTGATTTAATTGCAATTCTTTAGTTTAATTTGCAGAGATTATACATATGTTTATACATATATATATTTAAGTAAGTATATATATGTACAAAAATAGATATAATGCACAACACATCTAAATTTCTATATATATATACATATCTAGCTATATATCTGTATATTTAAAACTATATTTAACTCAACATTTGAATATTTTAATTGCTATAAGAATGATGAGTAGAGAGCTCTAGATAGGAGATAACCATAAGAAAGCTTAGGCTCAAGTAAGGGGAGCCAAACCGAGGCAACAGAGCCAGGTAGCAAATCAGTGAAGGTAAATTAGGGAGCGAAGTCTGCAGCTCAACCAAGATTTTATCCTGCAACCCTCAATCCGCACTAGGAGAGGTGACGATAAGACCAAAACAGGCATCTTTTGAGGGCCAGGGCACTAACACCCTTAGCATATTTTGAGTCATCTATGCTGCAGAGGAGTAAACCAGGTGAAATAGGTAATACAAAGAGTGCTAAGTTTAGACCTTCTAATAAAATGTATTGTGGCAATTTTAGCTTGAATTTAGAACAATTGAAAGACTAAAAATATGTAATCCTTCTCACAGTCCTTTATTTAGTTTGATATAACAATTAATTGAAATGCAGAATGCCAAATATAGTAAGAATTAGAGGTAACGCCAATGTTCATGTCTTAATCTTCTAAACTTTCAAGCAACATATTAACATCTTTACAACATTCAGTTTTCCCCATTTAAGGAAAAGGAGTTTCTTTCTACATTTAAATGTCCAATGGGATGAGGAATATCAATGCATGGAGAGGAAGAATCTCTCAAACCCCAGAAATGAACGCGTCTATCCAGTTTGTTGTATTTGGTAGTTTTACATGAAAGAAGCAATAGAGAAAGTTTGGATTTCTTCTCATAGTTGGTGCCCAATTGGCCAAGAATTCTAGGTCATCCACTATCAGAATCAAATTTTTTGGAACTGGTCTACCTCCCACCAAGGAAAGGTCATAAAAACATGGTTTAGGTATAGTAAGGTCCTCCCTAATGTTGGCCAGTACTCTGTCTAGGTCACCTAGATAAGCATTTTTTAAAAGTCTTCGACAGAGTATTCCCATACATTGCTTATCAGTGCCTCCCTGGAGGGCCGGGGCAATGAATAACGCAGGTATATCCAAATTAACTCTATATTTCTCATTATTGTTAATACTTTCCCTTCCCAAGATTCTAAATACCGCCCTTACGACTAGGAAGTGGGAGGAAAGCAAGATGCCTTTTATCCTTGGACCAATAATGGGAATATCAAATACAATTTGAATCCTCGGACCACGAAGTTTGATGGGTGTAGTCATTTTTCCTAGGTCCAATCTGACTCCTTACCTTAATTGAGATCTTTAAGTGGCTTAAATAGAAGGGGGATGGGCTGGGGAAGCCATAAATGAATAGATTATTAGGTTAGTTCTTCAAAAATAGCTCAGAAGGATAGGTATTGATGCCTTTCCTACTTATAGGGGTTGTTATATGAACGGTTTAGGGCTAAGGTAGTGTGGCTTTATGCGATAATAACCTAGACAATCTAGGAATTTTTGTATACTTCATGCACACTTCAAGAAAAAAACATCTTATTCAAAATAATATACTATACTACACTAGCTCAGAATTGTAAACATATATCATGTACCAAATATTTATATGATACCAATATTAAGCTTAAAGTTTTTCTTTTTACATACCCTAATGGGCTAAATATTATATTATGTCCCATATACAAACTATATTTATCTATTGAGTAATTCAAAATTCTAATTTAGAAAATGTAGTTTGTACTTCTGGTCAGGAATACTTATAAACAACTTATGAAACATTCTATCTAGTACCAAAACTTTGTTCTTTGATGTCTACTCTGGTTTTTCATCCTTGATCTTCCTGAGGACCATTTCTTCCTCTGAGATTTCCTCCTCCAGACCTGGATCTTCCAACTTCCCCTTGCCTTTACCATTGTACTTGCTTGGGGTCCTTCGCCATCCTCTTTTGATGATCGTCGGAGGGATGATTTGTAACTTATCCAAGCTCGTGGTGCTGAAGGAAGGAGGTACAAAAAAACCTTCTTCATTGAAATACTTTGTGAGCCATGTTGTGTCTTTAGTAGGTATTATCATTTTCCATCTTAGAAGGAAATCAATATTCCTTCTCACAGTTGGCCACTGGGCCTCAAATACCTCAATGTCTCTAAAGACAAGACAGGGTCTCTGTGGAATCTTCAGATTATTCTCTAGGCTTTCAACTTCGGCAGTTATGTAGTCTTCTGGAAATGGAACCTGGTTCCTAAAATTGATACTAAGCACTACCTCCTCAAGCCCTACAAGAATTTTACTCAAAAAAGGTAATTTTACAAAGGTTGATAACTCTATTTTTAACTATGCCAGCTCTAAGGAGGCAGGATATGAGAGTGCCCACTAAATCCCCATTGCTTCTCATGGTATAACTATAACTGAAGTGAGAGTCTGAAAAGATTAATTCTAGAGCTCTCCTAGCTAAGTCATCCACCGGATGGAGGATTTTGTTCCAGCATTTAGGAGTGATAGGACCCCTGAACGCCATATCTCTCATAGCAGAGGCATGAAAAGTATGAACATTGGTATGCATTTTCGGTTGAGTAGGCAAGTTGATTCAGGAAGACAAAAGCTTAATATAGTGGAAGTAGACTTAGAGAGGATAACACCACTTACAAGATTAAAAGAAGACTTTACAATCATAAATCCTAACCCTATGTATAATGAATTAATGACAAGCCTCTAAATTCCACCTTGGGATGATGAGCATACCACCTAAATTTGGGATTAATCTAAGGAAACCTATCTTAAGTGTGAAGCAATGATACTTCTCCCAAAATGGTTGTCACGATTTATTGACATGGGTAAATTAAATGATAATTAAGCAGGGGAATCCTAGATATTGTAATCATGATACTTACAACCTATAATCCTCGAGAAATCTAGATTGACTTGTAGCCTTGAGGCTTAGAGATAGTGCTAATTATTTATCCTTATAAAGGCAGTGCTCTCTACTTACGGTCTTAAGTTTTTATCCAATATCTTGATTTTTATAACTTGCTAATTTTAGGGGCTTATTATTATTTGGATTAATCAGTATTTAAGATGTCTGATAAGTGTCTGCCTTTAGCTAAAGGAATGGGTCACGATTGGATAAAAGGAGAGTAATATTTAAGCTAGTATCGCGGGTTGATTAGAGGTTAAATATTCAAGTTTTGTGGTTATTAGTTAATCTATTTATTGAGGAAACTAATTTAATAAAAGTAATGATAATAATAATAATAATAATACTAATCATCAATATTAATAAATAATGATAAATAGATTGTAAATAATAAAATAATAATAATAATAGTAATTAATAATAATTATTATTAATACTATTATATATCAATCAAAAACTGCCTTTTCTATACTATATTATAGGAAAACAACTATATTACTGCCTTATCTTAGGGGTTGCCTAAGTATGAAGATCCTATGCTTAGGCTGTGGGAGCATTAGGAGGTAAGGAGATGCAATCTTCTCCTAGATTTGCTAATTCGTCAGCCCTTTTGTTTTCTTCGCTATATATATGATTGACTATTATTTTGGAGAATGAACTACTTAGAAATATGGCTTCTGAAAGAAGCGCATTTAGTTTCCAGTTAGGCGTTTAACCTGTCCTGAGGGCATTAACTATTATAGCCTAGTCCCCTTCAATTTCCATATTTTTTATTCCTAGTTCTTTACACATTTTTAGTCCCTTTATTAAGGCAAGAATTTTTGCCCAATTGTTAGTCTCATGCCCAATAGGAGAAGCCAACACTACAATTCATCTACCCTCGCTATTGTGAACAAAACACCCAATTCCAGCTATTCTGGGGTTACCCCTTGATGCCCCATCAAAGTTCATTTTTAACCAACCATGTTGGGGTGGAGCCCATACACATTCTTCTCTCCTAGATTTAGTTATCTTTTCTCCCAGTCCCAGGAAGGGTGGGAGGACTAGGCAAACCCATTTTCCTCTGATTTTCTCATCCCAACAAGACATCTTAGCATCTTTTTTTTTCTGACCTCTACTCTTATTATTGGTAAACTCACTTATACTTCAATTTTATTAATTAGTTGTCTCACTTCCATTTTCTCATCCCTAAATATTCTTCTATTTCTTTCCTTCCATAATTCCCATATAAGGATTGATGGAGTGGTGATCCATAAATTAGCATAGATTCTCCCTTTCTTGATTTCCGACCAAGCTTGGAGCATTCCAAGGATGGTGTTAGGAAATGCAGATTACCAACCTATGTTAGAGGTTAACCATTTCTAGCACTGATTTGAATATTTACATGTTAATAAGATATGATTGAGGTCTTCTTCTTCTTTTTCGCAGAAAGGACACATACTAGGCCCTTCAAAACCCATTCTGTAAAAATCTATCCGTTGTGAGTAAATTTTGGTGCAAGGCTATCCAGGTACAAAGGCCTACTTTAGGCAAGAAATATTTATTTCAACACAGATTGATAGTTGAATTTGTCTTAGGCCTAATTTGTTTGCTTCTTATTACATTGTAGTCATCCTTCGTATTATATTCTCGATTGTTGAACCCATCCCATACCAAGGTATCTTTTTTTTGATTGAGAACCAAATGTATCTTTTTTAATATATCTATTAGGAGTCTAGCTTCATCCCCAGAAAATTCCTTCCATTCCCACCCTATGTCATTAGTTGTCTCTTTAATGTAATCTTTGACTACTTTACCATGAGAGGTCTCCAATATGGATCTGGACCTATTACAAGGAGTTCTATCCAATGCTTCATACCCTCCCCAGGAATCAGACCAAAAGAGTGCTTCCTCCCCCGTTCCTAAGTTCCAAGTAAGTTTTCCAGAAATAATGAAGCGACATTCTAGCATAAAGTTCCAAATGCGAGAGCCTCTAGGCGGGTTTGTTTCCCTAAATATGTTTATGGGGTTGTTGTGAGTTAGATATTTTGATGTTAGAATTTGTGCTCACTTAGCTTGGGGATTTCTATATAGTCTCCATACTATTTTTTCTCCTAATGCATTGCCTTGATCTCCAATTTTAATTCCCACACCCTCTTTAATTTTTAGACAACATACTTTGTCCCAGGCAATAAGGGGATATTTCTTTTCATCACTGGTACCTTTCCAGAAGAAGTTTCTTAAATGTTTATTTAGTTCTAATTTTTTATTGGCTGGAAGATTAATGCAAGCTAACTAGTAGATAGGCATAGAAGCTAAAATAGATTTAACCAATGTATCTCTGCCAGCTGAGGAAAGCCATTTACCTTTCTAGGAATTTATTTTATTTTTGATTTTTCCTATTATTGGATTCCAAAGAGTGGCAATCCTTATCCCTTTATCTAAAGGTAAACCAAGATATTTACAAGGAAGACAGCCAGGTTTGAAGTTAATAATTTCACAGATCTCCTTTGCGGTTTTATCAATTGTGTTAAAGAAAAAAACTTCAAATTTATCAGCATTGATTTCTTGCCCTGACGCTATAGTATATGAGTCTAAGGTATGTTTAAAAATTATAGCTTCATTTTCCTCACTAACCCCATATAGCATAGTATCATCAACAAATTGTTGATGGGTAGTTGGTTCCAAATTACTAGATATAGTTATGCCTTTGAGTGAACCTTCTATTTTCCTTATGTGTATAGCTCACCCTAAAGCTTCAACCATTATGGTAAAGAGGTAAGGGACATCGGGTCTCCTTGACGGATCCCTCTTGAGATCTCAAACAACCCTTCCAGTGTACCATTTATCAAGACAAATATCACGGGTGTAGATATGCATTTGTATATAAGATTAATCCAACTTTTCGCAAACCCAAAAGCCTCTAAACATTTACGTAGGAATATCCAGTCTACTTTATCATATGCTTTTTTGATGTCTAATTTGATCAACATACTAGGAGACTTATTTTTTTGAACCGAGTGTATAGCTTCTTGGGCTATAATAACTCCATCGTAAATTGATCTACCAGGAACAAAGCCAGTTTGTTCCTCATTAATAAAAAAAGGAAGGATTTTTCGAAGCCTAATAGTCAATGTTTTGGATAATAATTTATATAGGGTATTACAGAGCGTAATTGGTCTAAAATCATTAAGGTTTTCAGGTTTTTTTTTTTCAGTATAAGAGTTAAAAAGGTATTATTGACTTCTTTCAAGATTTTTCCTAAATTTCTAACTCCTTTCAGCGCCTCCGTGACCTCCTTTCCTATGAAATCCCAGTATTTTTGATAAAAGCCAGCTGAAAAACCATCCAGACCTGGTGATTTGTCTGGGTTCATTCACATTAAAGCTTCCTTAACTTCAGTAATAGTAAATTTTTCTAATAAGGCTTTATTATTTTGGGGTGTTATTACTTTGGGGATATGTTTAAGCATCTTGTTTTGTTCGCAAAGGTTAGAAGATCCTATATTGTTCAGTATATCTTTAAAATATTTGATTTTTTCTTCCACTTTCTCTATGGGGTGTTGGAGAACCTTCCCATCTTTAATTTTTAATGTTGTTATTCTATTGGTAACTCTCCTCTGTTTAGTGTTCTTATGAAAGAATTTAGTGTTTCTATCTCCTGCTTCTAACTAAGATTCCCTGGATTTCTGACGCCAAAAAATCTCTTGCTTAGTCAATACATCCTCATAGTCAGATAATAACTTCTTTTCTTCTAGATATTACGCTTCATCCATTCCTGAGAAGATAACCTGTGAGTTAACCTACTTCATTTTTTCCTCTAAGGCCATTTGTTTTTCAAATATATTGCCAAAATTATCTGAATTCCATTCTAGCAGTTTTCTTTTAATGATTTTAAGTTTGCTGGCAACTATATACATTTTAGAGCCTGAAAACTATGCTTCCTCCCACCAGTGTTTAATTAGATTTAGGATGTTATCATCTTGAAGCCACATTTGTTCAAATTTGAAGGGGCAATTCTTTAGCCTAGAATCTTCTAAGATTTGTAATTGAACAGGGTAATGATCTAATCCAGAGATGGGAAGTATATGAACTCAGGGTGGCATTAACATCACTAAGAATTCCATGGAGAAAGAATCTATCTAGATTTTCTGCAATGTTGCAGAAGTTTTTCCTTCTGTTATTCCATGTGAAGGCATTATCTTCAGTATGTATTTCAAGTAGTGAGTTTCTAGAGACCCAATCTATTAGATCTTTATCTGGTTGTGGCAGTTTAATAATGCCACCTCTCTTCTCAGAGAGCTTAGTAATAGTATTAAAATCTCTGCCTATCAAACAAATTTGATTGGGATAAGAGCCAAGGAAAGTCTCAATCTCCATCCAGACTCGAAGCTTATCTTTCATTTGTGTAGGGCCATAAACGTTTATTAGATTGAAAACTAGGTTATTTCTGAAGTTTCTAACCTGACCAGATATCCAATTTTGATGTTTTTCTAGAATATTTAAGGATATAGATCTGGGGTCCCAGATGATCGCTAGACCCCCAAAAGCCCCTATAGCGTGTGACTGTTCTAGGTTCCTAACACTGAGTTTCTTTTTAAAAATTAGTGCATCTTCCCTACACATCTTTGTTTCTTGAATTAATAATAGGTTTTCCTTAGTATTGTTTATGCAGCATTGGATAATCCGCTGCTTGTTAGGGGCATTCAGGCCCCTAACATTCCAAGTTAGGACAATCATGTCTCCTTGGGAAGGAACTTCCCCTTCCCAGCATATAAGAGAGTCGTGATTTTGACCTGACCTGAATCTTCTCCATCTCTATTCCTAAGTTCACCTTTAGATTTCCTTCCCCTCTTCTTGAGGGTTCAACCACAATCTGGAGAATCTTTGCTATCTTGTGTAAAGGCAATACCATAGGTATCAGGGTCTCCTACTTCCAAGTTACCTATGTCAACCAACAGATCATTTGTATCCTCAAAATCCTCCAACACTTGCATTTCCTTGATGCCCTTTATAAGGAGGGATTTTTGTAATAATAGTTATTCTTCATCACAATTTTCATTCAAAAACATATCGATGAGTTCATCTGGGACGGTTCCTCCTACATATTTTATGATAATTTCTACTTCTTTATCTATTTGGGCAGGACAGGTAATAGAAGTTCCTTGTTCTTCTGTTATTTGGATAGTATTCTTATTTAGTAATCTGCTTTGTTGGATTATAGAATGAACAACCTCACCCTTCATCTCTTTATTGAATTTAATTGGAGAAACCCTATCTTTCTTCATTGAACATTCCAAGTATCCTTCAATTGAGAGCACCAATTATGGGGTCTCAAATAAATTCAAATTATTAGCTTTTAATTCGATAGAAACACCTTTTCTAGAGTATTGGTCCAATGGAAATTCCACATCATCTCCATCTATCTGAAGCCTTAGATAGTCTCCAGACTGGGAGGGACCAACACAACTATCAATTATATTGCCCCCAAATACCACATTCTCAGTGTTAACAGAGTGAGTAACCCAAAGTAGATAAGTAGTGTCAATTCCTTCCAATAGTGTATGGGTGGGAGAAATTACCCTTGTCCCTTGTGTTTATGAACTCAAAGCATTACCCTTTACAATGTCTGTCTGGGTGCCTCCTTTACAAGATTTCCTTTCCTTAGTATAAATATTTAAATCCTTGTTATTTCCTATACATTTTCCTATCCCATTTTCATCTAAATACAATTTATCTAAGGTTTCTAATGTATCCAATTTGTGTATATCCTTCTCTAATAAGTCTACACCTACTTAGGACACAATATTTCAAGTGAGTTTAAGTGCCAGGTCTACAGGCTTAGTTTCCTTTATCAAACCTAATTTAGAACCCTGGGGGGGAGGTTGGATTGCTATCTCTGAGTTTAAGGAGATCTTGTTAATATTTATAGGAGTATATTTAGAGAGATATTGGGTGGTTTCATTGACCCCTTGAGCTACCAAGAAAGAGGAAATATGCTCAACATCCAAAGGTAGAGGGTTATCAGGGTATATATCTACCTCACCAGGTAAACAATCAGAATGTTTAACTGTGGAGAGCAGATTTTGGGTAGGACTGGGCTGTTGGGGAATAAATTGACCCAGGGGTATAGAGGAAGAGATCAAAAACCCCCTTTGTCTTTGAAGAAGGACACCTTTAGCTCATTAGATTCTATAGGATTAATAAACCCTACATCAAATCTTGGGTAAGAACCATGCTGGGGAACATCCTCACATGGCAACTTCCTGGTTCTTCCATGTCTAGATTTTCATGCATAATAATTGGGTTAATCCTGTGAGTAGACGATTTTCCTTTAATATCTATAGGTTTAAGATACTTAGTTGTGAGATTCATCCTAATAATGATCACTTTTTCAGAATAAAAAAGTTTCTTATCTACATAGCCTATGAATTTACTATAAATGTTACCAATTTTTCTAAGCTGTTCATCACTTAGGAATTCCACCGGCATGTTTTTAAGCATAACGATTCTTTCTACTTTATAATCAGATAAATTGAAGGGATTAAAAAGAGGAACCCAATCCAACACTATGACGTCTATATCCTTATATCTAGGGCATCCATCCCAGAGTAACAATACCTTAAGATCCTTATTGTTACAGACCATAAAAATGAAGTTTTCTGGGAAAATTTATAATTAAAATAACTTTCTAAACTAAAATAACTTGGAAATAACATACGAGTCCTCTGAACACCCTACCTCTTTTTAACGACAATTTTTCTTCCTATTACTTTCCTTTTGTAACAACAATTGAGGAAATGTTAATGGAGGAAATGGAAAACATATACCTACTAAAAAGAAGTTAAAATACAAAACTTAAATATCGTCATCATTAATGGGCCAAGAAGGTTGATCTTCCCCAAATCTATGAGAGTGAGAGTAAAATACAAGGAACTTGATTATGGATGAGTGAAAATAAATTTCCATTTGGAGACAAAAGACATGGGGTATAAGAATTGTGAGATACATTTCAAGAGGTCATGAATAGGTGGTCCTTTTCTAGAGATCATTTTTTTGGGCATAACAGAAATTGAAATAATTTCCAGATGCTAAAGAGATAAGGTGAAGCACAATAACCAAACATGGGCCCAAAATCCACCACTGAATGATGCATAGAAGTGTACATATAGATGCGAGTGATTGGGTCACACCACAAGTTGACTCCAACACTCAATGAGTGGTGGAACGTTGCCTCCTACAAACCTAGGATGAGGTGTCAAAATGGAATTGACACCTCTCAATGACTCCTAAATGATGACAACTTGTGTGAACAAGTGTTGAAAATGTATGGAAAACTAAGTAGGCTTAATGAGCCTAAGTATAATTCAATGAATAAACTAACACCCCCCTCGCTTAAGAATAAATTAGGAGGGAAAGATAAAAATGAGTCCAACCTAAAAGGCCATGTTAGGTACCCATGTACAAATAGTTTCTCATAACCGGAGTAAAGGAGAAAACCCAGTGGGAATTAAAACTCCTCTCCAAAAGAGAAATGATACAAAAAAAATGTACGAGTGTGAAGAAGATAGAAGATAGAAGGAAGGATTTATGATGACTTCCCAAGTACTACTTCTAACACATAAGTACATGAGATGTCCCCCCACAGGAGAGAATATAGAGAATATCATGTGACCCCTCCATAGAATTGTGCATATGGTATTCACATTTAGGATAAAAAATTACAGGAAGATAGATGAATGTCTCTAAATATCACACATGATCCAAAGACAATGATGATACCAATGATGTCATCGAAGGATTCTCAATGATCTCCAAGACAATGATAAAGTGTGCCAAATATTGATATGATACATCGTGTATCATATATGATTCAGGAACATAAACCTTGGATGTCTCATGTGAATTTGATACTACCATAGAGGATATGAAAATGGATGATGACTGAGTTTGATATTGAGACTCATAAAAAAGTACAAAATATGTCACTATGAAAGAAAATGTAGGCAAGGCAATAAAAATTACAAAGATTGAAAAGGTGATGGAACTTAATGCAAGTTAACATCAAATAGAAGACTTCCTCATTTGCAAGATAAAACAAAACAAAACAATCCCCCATGGTTAAATAGATAAACCCCCAGAATTAAATAAACCCCCATACATTTTTTTCCAAAATGTAAAAAGTTACCCCCAATCCATGGACCATCCAACCTACATGTCCTTGCAGACCCTATGTTCACCTGGTAAGCAAAGAGCAGGAAAAACAATGTTGAAATTGGTGCACCACATGGAAATGATGATGCCTTGTATGCCAAAGCGGAATACGAAGATGATGACTAGGGTAAGTAGAACATGGAGGAGGACTGCGAGGAGGAGGTGGTCTTTTCCAAACTATAGGTTGCAAACTTTTCAAAGCCCTCAGTGGTTTCAAAGTAGAAACCCCACAGGTGGTTTCACCTTAAATTTTTGACAGAGGCGGGTGTTGGAGATTTGCTTCTGTGCAAATAATTGATTGTATGTTTGTCATTGATAACAACATATAATATACAGCAGTGTTCAATATGCAATTATCAATACAGATGTTCTGGAGCTATGCGTGTTTATTTCCATGGTTTATACATGTTCTAGATTCTATGTGCATTCACGCTGAGTTAGATACAAAGTTTCAGTTAAGCCATGTTAATCAGTTATGGAAGTTACAGCGTCTAAAGATTATCTGTCAAGAGCCGACGTAAATATAGTGTTGCATGAGTTACGCCTATCTTCAGGATATGCGTGGTTGTATTAATGTTTAGTTATGAGTTAGTGATGATTATACAAAGGCTCCAAGCATTTTTTAATAGAATCATGATATTGGAGTAAAATTGGTGAAGCTGACTTTGTGAAGCGTTGTGTCTATTCAGTTTGAGTTGCACGGTTCTAACTTTGATTGCATGGATGATTAAGCTGACAAAGAAGTTGATGAAGTGTTCCTAGATACCATCGTGACCTTATCCTTGGTGAAGATACATATAGCAGTTCAATTGTGTTCGCTAAGTGTAGAAAAATGAAGTGAAAAATAATAGACAGAAGAGAGCAGAAAGTCAGACAGAATAAGTTGAAGAACTATGTGAAGGAACAGAAGAAGATTAAAATTCATTGGAACTGATCAAGACAACAGGTCTACTCAAATAGTTCATCTATCAGATATAGTGTATATCTATTCTACTGAAGGTTGCAGCCTTCACCATTTTAGCAGTGAGCTTTTGGACAGTGAGTCCTCGCCCCTAAGAGGGTTACTTGTAAAAGACTCCTAACAGGGTCCGACCTTTAACCAGGTCTCTGTACTTATTGCATTATAAAGAAAAATTCCTAAAAGGGTTGAAAGATCTCCTAACAGGGATAATTATACTCAATTACAGTTCTTTGTGGGTGCTAATTCCCACCGGGGTTTTTACCTATTTGGTTTACCCGTAACCGAAATTGTTGTGTTCTCTATTATGTTATCTGAATGTGCATTTGCTTTATGTTAATTGATATCTAAGTAAAGAAAAGAATTAAAGTACCTGATAACTGATTCAGCCCCCCCTCTCAGTTATCCTTTGGGACCATTCCAACAATTGGTATCAGAGCCAAGTTCCTTGGAGAGAAAGCCTAACAACTTAAGGTAGATCAGATGGCATACTTCAGGAAAGAGAGTCCTAAGTTTGATGGAGAAAACTATCTTGACTGGAAGAACAAAATGATAACACATCTTCAGTGTGTTGGATTTGAGATCTATGAGATTTCCACTCAAGAAATTGAAGTTCCCATCTCGAAAGACCTTGCAGAAAAAGACTCTACAATCAAACAAAAGGAAGTGTTCACTCAAAATGCAATCGCCAAAGAAGCCCTAATCAGTGCCCTATCCGAGAGTGAATTTTCTGAGATCAAGAAGGCAGATAAAGCATACTCTATTTGGAAATACTTAGAAGATATGTTTGAAGGAGATGTCCAAGCAAAGAATGCACGCAGAAAGACATGGAAGGAAAGTTACAACAACTTATAGATGCTACCTGAAGAAAACATCAGAGCCTACAATCAAATAATTAATGAAGCAATTTCACGTATCAGGAACAATGGTGGAGAAATTTCAGAGGATGATATAATGGACAAACTAATGACCACACTAATAACAGACTATGAGAGAAAGATCAATATCTTAGATGGGACTATGCAATTTTCAAAAGACTTCAAGAGAGAGACTTTGATCAGCAAAATATCTGCATTTGAGATATCAAGATTGAAGACCGAACCCAAAAGTGAGACAAATTTCAAAGCGTCAGTCCACATCAAGAAATCCATAAGAAGCTCTAGTAATAATGAAGAAGTGGATACAAAACTAGAAGAAATCATTACTATGATTGCCAAGAAAGAAAGAAAAGGTAAAGTGAAATATGAAGGATAGCTACCATTCAAATGTTTTTCATGCAACAAAGTTGGTCACTTTGCATCCAAGTGTCCTACAAGAGTCAAGAATTTTAGATCAAATTACAAGCCCAAGTACACTAAGGAATGTTATCATGCTGAAGATGGTGTAATTGATGATAATTCAGGAAAAGATGAAATTGGTTTCGTTGCCATTAAATACATTGAAAAGATGCTTGAAGAAATGGACAAAGAAGATGAAACACAAGAGTTAGCATTAGTTTCAAAAGCTGACATCAGAACTAACTGGATCATTGATAGCGGATGTTCACCCCACATGACAAGAGACAAAGACAGATTTGTACATTTGGACAAATACAAAGGTGGCATGGTTAGATTTGGATATAACACTCCCAAACCTATCATAGGGAGAGGTTCTATCACCTTAGATGGAAAGAATATGACAGATGATGTTCTTTATTTTGATGGTTTACATCATAACTTACTAAGTGTTGGATAGTTTCTTGATAAAGGATATCAGCTGGAATTGAAAAACAACCAGTACATCATTAACAACAAAGAAGGAGACATGATTGTATTAGGTTCAAAGACCAAAGGTAATGTCTTTCAGCTCAATTCAGAAGTAAGTTGTATTGTTGCAAAAGTGGATGACAGTTGGCTATGGCACAAGAGACTTTGTCATATCAATTTTGACAACATAGTCAAGATAAGTAATGTAAAGGCAGTAAAAGACCTTCCAAGTATTGTAAGACCAGTTGACACCATGTGCAGGGAATGTGTGATGGGGAAGCATGTGAGGAACTCATTCAGGAGAAAACAAGACTCTACAGAAAACAAATTAGATCTGATACATACAAACCTATGTGGACCTACTCAAACAAGATCTTACTACGAAGAAAGGTATTTCATTTTGTTTGTTGATGATTTTCAAGGATGATGTGGGTTGCATTCTTAAAAGACAAATATGAAGCTTTTGAGAAGTTCAAAGTGTTCAAAGCTAAGGTTGAGAATGAATTTGGATTAAAGATAAAATGTCTGAGATCTGATAGAGGAGGAGAATTCACCTCTGACCAGTTTTATGATTACTATGAAGAACATGAATCAAGAGATAGTTAAGTGCACCTAGAACCCCTCAGCATAATGGGATTGCAGAAAGAAGGAACAGAATAATACTTGACGTAGCGCGCACTATCATGATTGAAGGAAAGGTTTCTCATACCTATTAGAGAGATGCAGGCAATACAACAGTCTATACTATAAATAGAATACAATTGAGGCCAGGCGTAGACAAGACACCCTATGAACTTTGGTTTGGTAATGTACCTACTATAAAATACTTCAGAATCTTTGGAAGCAATTGCTACATCAAGAGAGATGATAGCATTGGAAATTTTGATGCTAGAAGCGACGAAGGTATTTTTCTTGGTTACTCTACTAAAAGCAAAGCCTATAGATGTTTTAATCTAAGATTAAAGAAAATCATTGAAATTACTCATGTGAAGATTGATGAGAAGTTTATGATTCAAGAAATATATTATGACTATGCTCCCATAATTGAAGATGAGCCCAGACGCATCAATAAGGACATAGTTATTGAAGAAATGTTTGACTATATTGATGTTTCATGTAACAATCTTGAACCAAGTGAAGAAGAATCACAGATTACAGATGAAAGTATCACTATTAAGTGTAATCACCTAAAAATGGTCACATAAAGCCTAGACCCCCAATCTCAGCAATTAATCAAGAAACCCTAATCTTGATTATACTTAAGTCCTAAATCAAACAGGCAATTATCAAATTTGAACTAATCTGACCTAAACCCTAGGTCCTGATCAATCATCTTACTTGATTAATTAATTAATTCCTTAAATCATAATACATTGGCAAATAAACATTATGTTAATTATTTAATTGATATTATGACATTAATTAAATAAAAATTAAAAAATTGTCAATTAAATCAAAAAGGAATTAAATTAATTATAAAAACATAAATGTGCATCCAAAATGAATTAATTTATTAAAAATGCATATGACATCATCAAATCCAGTTAACTGATTTATCAAAATG
>MU224132.1:597638-612898 GCA_018584345.1 Thuja plicata | reverse complement strand
AATGCCTCACGGTATGTTCTTGTGGCCAACGATTTGTATAGGCGAGGATTAGACGGTACTTTGCTTAGGTGTCTAGAAAAAGAAGAGTCTAAACATGCGTTGTCTGAAGTCCACGAAGGAATTTGTGATTTTTATTCTAATTAACGGTTTGACTCTGGCCCGAAAACTACTTAGAGTGGGGTATTATTGGCAAGACATGGAGAAAGAAGCTATCCGATTCGCAAAGACTTGTAAGAAATGTCAGCTGCATGGCAATCTTATACATGCTCCAGCAAGGGAGCTCATTCCTTTTGTAACACACTGGCCCTTTCAACAATCCGAATTTGATCTCATTGGGCAGATTTACCCCTCATCTTCTAATGGACACAAGTTCATTATCACAGCTACTGAGTATTTTACCAAGTGGGTTGAGGCGGTCCCACTCATTAAAGAAATAGGACAACAGGTCTCGCTGTTCATTCTGAACCACATCATTTATCACTATGGAATACCTTCCTCCATCATCACTAACAATGGAGGTCAATTTAAGAACAACATTATGGATGAGTTGTGTGAAAAATTCAAAATCACACAACACTATTCTTCAATCTATTACCCACAAGGCAATGGACAGGCTGAGGCCTCAAATAAAAATCTATTGAAAATCTTACATTGTACAGTTAAAAAGTCTGGAAGGGATTGGCACCTACAGATCAATCCTACATTATGGGCTTACAGAACGAGCATCAGAATGCCTATAGGGGCAACCCCATTTGCATTGGTATATGGGGCAGAAGTAGTCTTACCCCTAGAAGTAGAAATCCCATCTCTTAGGGTTTCTTTGTGCAGACTTGTACCAGATGAAGAGTACCAAGTTTTGAGACTCCAAGAACTAGAGCTACTGGACGAACGTCGAAAAGTGGCCTTTGATCACCTCAGAGTTTATCAGAAAAGAATGTCAAGAGGATACAACAAGAAAGTCAAACCTAGAGAACTTCAGGTGGGAGACCTTGTGTTGAGAGAAAATCCCCGTAATCAATCACATAAAGAACAAAAAGGGAAGTTTGAACCCAACTGGCTGGGTCCTTATATCATTACTGCAGCATTCGGCTCCGGAGCCTATCGACTCTCCACACCTGAAGGAGATCCGCTTCGAGAGCCCATCAACACTCTCCGTCTGAAGAAGTTCTACACCCATGGCATTCTCAATGATCAGCACCATGTACATAGTAATGTCCTAAAAAAATCTAAAAATTGGAAAAAGTCCTGAAAAAATGATTATCTTGGTGAAAACCTAGCAATAGGCACCTTGATGCAAAAATGGAAAAATACAAAAAAATTGAAAAAGAAGAAAAAAGTGCCTTGGTGAAAACCTGGTAAACAGGCACCATGGTAGCAAAAATAGAATCACTACCAAGTAGGTGAAAACCTGGTAAACAGGCACCTCTTATACTCCACACTCCATCTATCAATGCTTAGTCTTGGTAATCTTTTGCTTCAGTTTGAACATAACTTTCAGTCACTTTTGTGACACTCTGGTTCTTTTGAGAACCCTCCTGGCTTGAAACCGATCCAGAGTCATAACCTGGGGGAAATCAAATCGAATTTGTCCTCGCAGTATGAGTCAAGTTAGTTATCATCATTTACTACTTGGGGCATGGGTCCCCAATTGGATCACATCTTTGACTTACACCAGAGTCAGTAATCTTGTCATTTCTGAAGGACAACTTGCTACTGACACAAACAGGTGTTTCTCAACACCACAATCAACAGTGTTTCTTAACACTATCTTTGGACACATCTATGTTTCTTAATACACATTGGATATCGCAAACGTAAACAACAGATCGATAGCAATCAAACAAAAAGCACTCACAAGCACAATGGTGTTTCTCAACACCCTATACCTATACACATCTGAAAACATTGAAACTGGCAAACTTTGTAGATGAGGTAGAAGCTGATGTAGTCACTTTAGATATTTGTGGTCTTGTACTTGGGAGTCCTTATCTATATGACCGAAAGGCTATCTTTTATAGGGGGAGAACAAGTATCATCTTTTTAAAGACAAGATTGAATACATTGTACGAGCACATAAGATAAAGACTAATCTTGCACTAGTTAATGCTGGTCAGATGAAAAGGTTGGTCAATTCTAGTAAGAACTTTGTGTTAATGCTTGTAAAAGCCAAAGAAGATGAAACATCTGAGGCATTTAGGGGGTCCAAAACATAAATCTGAATTGGTCAAAATTGTTTTCGCTTATGATGACTTATTTTAGGAACCAAAATGATTGCCTCCTAAGAGAGAGATACAACATGAAATATAGTTGCAGCAGGATGTGCCTCTTCCTAATATTGGCATGTACCGTTTATTAGTTTTGCAGAATGAAGAAATAAAGAAGCAGGTTCAAGAGCTAGTTGAGAAAGGAGTTATCCATCCTAGTACTTCTCCTTGTGGTTCTCTTATTGTGTTTATTCCAAAGAAAGATGGGACTTGGAGAATGTGCATCGACTACAAAGCTTTGAACAAGATAACGGTAAAGAACAGGTGCCCTCTTCCCAGAATTGATGATTTACTTGATCAGTTGAAACATGCAATTTATTTCACTAAGTTAGACTTGCGTAGTGGATATCATCAGATAAGAATTGCACAAAGTGATATTTGGAAAACTGCTTTTAAGACTAAACAAGGAAATTTTGAGTGGTTGGTTATGCCCTTCGGGCTTTGTAATGCACCAACTACATTCATGAGAGTCATGAATGATGTCTTCCGTCCTTTTATTGATGATTTTGTCATAGTCTATTTAGATGATATCCTTGTATTCAATAAGTCTTGGGATGATCATGTAACTCATGTAAAGAAAGTTTTTGATGTACAGAGAAAAGAAATTTTTTTTGTAAAGATGTCTAAATGCGAGTTCACTAAGACATCCTTAGTGTACTTAGGCTATGTTGTAGGGGGTGGTCAATTAAAAGTAGACCCTGCAAAGGTCGAATGTATTGTAAAATGTCCTAAGCCAAGTAGAGTTACAGAAGTCAGGAGTTTCTTAGGTGCAATTCAGTACTGGAGGAAGTTCATTGCAAACTTCTCTTATATTGCATCATCATTGCACACATTAACCAGTACGAAGGCAACTTTTTAGTGGGGAGGTCCACAACATAAGGCTTTTGACACTTTGAAGGAAAAGTTGAGCACCGCACTAGTTCTGGCTTTACCAGATTTACATCAGCCATTTGAGATCGAGAAAAATGCGAGTGGGTTTTCCATGGGAGCTGTACTAATGCAAGGAGGTAAACCAATCTGCTACCACTCTGAAACATTTTTAGGAGCAGTAAGTAACTATCCCATTTATGATAAGGAACTTTATGCTTTAGTTAAGAGTGTTAAGAAATGGAAACACTACTTAATGGGAAAAGAAACTGTAATCCACACTGATCACCAGCCACTACAATATTTGCACTCACTGTATAAGTTGCAAAAAAGTAGGCACTTTAGGTTGATGGGTTTTCTACAATAGTTTCATTTGGTAATTAAGTATAAGAAAGGTTCCCATAAAAAAGTAGCAGATATGCTCTCTAGACCTCCTACTATGAATGCTTTGATAATCCTTCAGAATAGTTCTATGGTCCATGAAAGTTTTCAGTAACAATATTCTAATGATGAGAACTTTAAGGATATCTATACAGCTTTAATCTAGGGTAAACATGTAGAAGAGAAAGATTACTATGTGCAGGATAACTTATTGTACCACTTGGGTAAATTATGTATTCCAAAAGATGAACATGCGCAGGTAATTCGGGAAGCACATACCTCTTTGATTGCAGGACACTTCAGGGTAAGTAAGACATTGGCTCAATTACAGAAACATTGTTACTGGCCTCGTATGCAAGAAACTGTCACTAAGTATATAAAAGGATGTGTAATGTGTGCAACTAGCAAACCAAGTAATAGGAAATTGGGTTTGTACACACCTTTACCTATACCATCTCGTCCTTGGGAAATTGTGTCTATGGACTTTGTGGGAGGTTTACGTATGTCTAGGAAAGGTCATGATTATTTGTATGTAGTAGTTGATCAGTTCAGCAAAATGTGTATTTTAATGCCTTGTAAGAAAAAGGTCATTGCTGAACTGACTGCACATTTGTACTTTCAATTTTTATGGGTTCATTTTGGGTTACCTACTTCTATTGTATAAGATCGAGATTCAAGATTCCTAGGGGAATTTTGGTCATCTTTGTGGGGACTAATG
This sequence comes from Thuja plicata, assembly GCA_018584345.1. Taxonomy (NCBI): domain Eukaryota; kingdom Viridiplantae; phylum Streptophyta; class Pinopsida; order Cupressales; family Cupressaceae; genus Thuja; species Thuja plicata. The sequence goes on along the minus strand of MU224132.1, from coordinate 608,668 downwards.
GACACCAAGTTGAAGAAAAGTACAACCTTCCATCCACAGACGGATGGGTAGACAGAGGTAGTCAATAGGACAGTTGTTCATCTTCTCAGAGGTTACTGCAGTAAGCATCCTAAGTTGTGGGATGAAAGTCTTCATTATGTGCAACATGCTTACAACCATGCAACACACTCTTCTACAAAGAGGTCTCCTTTTGAGACTTGCTTTGGTTACTTGCCTAAGACACCAATGGATTTTTATTTCAAGAAGGACGATGTTGTAGATGGACGCCATGATGCAGAAAGGGCTTTAAAGTTCATCTAGAAGGTCCAAGCAATCCACTAGGTAGTAGAAGCATAGTTGGAGCAGAGTCAAGCAAAATACAAGGCTCGCCATGATAAGCATCACATCGATCACCATTTCCAAGTTGGTGATAGATTTTGGTTACGTATCAGTAAGGAAAGAATGCAAGGTGAAGGAAGGAAGCTCAAGCTTATTCGGTATGGTCCTTTTGAGATCTTAGAGAAGATCGGTACTAATGCCTTCTGCCTTAATCTTCCTCCATAGATGCAGATTTACTCAGTTGTCAATGTAGAGAATCTGAAGCTGTATGAACCTCCAATGATCTTGGATGAAGACACCGACATTCAGGTTCCATCCATTGATGATCTTTCACTAGAGAACATGTCAGAGTTTCCAGAAGATGTTGTCCTTGACAGGAATGTCAGAACTTCACGAAGAGGACCAGCTGAATACCTCAGAGTGGGATTGAAGGGGATGCATCCAAGCAAGGAAAGATGGATGGAGATTGGTAAAGTGAGGGAGCTTTACCCTCACTTACTTTTTGAGTAATCAAGCTTTTAGAGGTCCAAAAGCTCTTCAGTGGGGAGGCTTGATCCAGGGGATATTTTTACTTAAAATTGAAGTATATCTAATACTCCATAAGTTAGCTCCAAGTTAAAATACTTGAGAAACTGGACTCAACACAACTTGAACGGGTGAAAGAGGAGTCCATACGTCCAAGATATGGCCGATCAAACTTCAGTCAAACTAGATACAGAGGCCGTCAAAAAGGTCAAAATTTGACCTTGTCAAAATTGGTCAAATTTGGTGTCATCTCAAAGATCTCATCACCACGATTCCAATGACATTCGTTTCATCAAAAATGGAGCTCATATGCAAAAGATATGGCTGGTCAAAGGTCAAAGTTGACCAGGTTCACTAAAGACAACTAATGATGTCATCATGCTGATGTGGCACAAAAAGTGACATGGCATCTTCAACCAATCAACATTTGACACATGGCAGGTGTGATGACATGGCATACTAGTTATCATTGTCCAATCAACACTAGACACGTGGCATTTGATGAACAAATAAGAGAGTGTCACGTGGCACCCCCAAATGGTTCCACATGCCACCTCCGAATCGGGGTAATTGAATCAGTTTAACAAAACATGGTTACGGGATTCTAACTGTCAACCTCTCAATCTACAACCACCTGCCTTAACTGCTACACCAAATCTTGACTTTGCTAATAATAGTTGGCAGATTTTATATAATCTTATCCAAGCCGCCTATGTTAGTAAAATAGATGTCGATTGGGGTTGAACCCTCGACCACCGGCCTCCTAAAATCAAGTATGGCCATTGCACTATAAATAAAGCTTGTTATATTTGCGTCCCATGTTCTATTTAATTTGTACCAAACCCGCCAACCTTATCTAAATAAGGTTAATTTGTTAAAACAATCACTCTAAATGGGATAAAGCCATAAACCATAAACTATCAGAAGATTATCATGAAGATAATCTATGGTAAAAAGGGGATTAATTGGTTTTATTTGTTTTAGCCTAATTATGGCTAATTTTATGTATAAAAGGTGGGTTTAGGCTTTTGAAAGGGCATCCAGGTGATGAAGAAGGAATAGCTTGTAAACACTTGTAATTGATTTCTTGGAGTTAATTGGATCGGTCACCTTATTGGAGAGGGACCTGGAGACGTAGTCCACCAGGACGAACTTCATTATCAATGTGTTTTGTCTTCTATCTCCCTACTCTCTTTCTTTCGGTTCATTAGCTTATTCTTCTTTGTTCATTTATGTGTTGCAATTACATTAATTCACTTAATTAAAGCTTTGAGTTAACTTATGTAATTATGTTAAGCATTCTTCTGTAATCATCCTAGATCCTAATTAGATCACTTTAGTATCAAATTTGCTAGGAGGCCAAATTGGCTTGTTTCTTAGTAGGTCTAATTTCACTGTTTTTGGTCTAATGCTTCCAAATCCTTAAAAATACCCCATAAAAGACCTTGAAAATATTCAAGGTATCTATTAACCCTATCAGAATAAAAAATCCTAGCTTTTGGATGCACCCACAACCCTAGTTTCTATCAGGCCCTAGTTTTCAGCCTATTAATTAGGCCTCTGGACTAGTCTTGACCAATTGTCACCAAATTTATCTCCAAACTTTGTTTCACCTCCTCCCACCTTTGAATCCTTCAAGGATACTATCTAGGGATTCTGCAAATGCCTCTAAGTATTTTCCCCAAGATCATGGGTGCTCGAACCAAATCTATCTTCACATTGTCCAGGCTCACCTGTTCCTAAAAGTCAGCCATAGGGCTTCAAACTTGGTCTAGAAACCTCATTGAAACAACAAAAAGGAAATAAAAAACCTTATGTGCAGACTCTAACCCTCCATCCCCTATGGTTTCATCCATTTCCACCAGTTGATGCTTAGGTTAAAGCCATTTTGGGCACTGTGACTCTGCAAATGGAAATACAGACCAGCGACCTTGAAATTAATGTAACTCTCTTTTCCTATAACTTCAAATCAAACTACTATATGAAAAATAAAGCTAACATGAAACACTACACCCTCACAGGGTCCGATCCCCTTGCCAAATCTGTACACAGTCATACAGAATGCAGAAAGCACTGTGAGACACAAGAATACAGTCACAAGCATCCGTACAGAAGTATAAAAAACAAGTTCTGCAATTCAAAACTTCATTAACATTCCAAAAACATCAAATCCATGCTCATATACCAAGCATGAGTGGTTACAACTGCTCTAACTTCATTTTGCAACTTCTTGTTAAGAAGTTGCAAAAGTTGCTCGAGCAACTTTTCAAAGTTGCTAGCAACTTTTGCATTTTGAACAATTTGACTCCTTTTGTCAACTCGATGGTCATGGTTGACTTATATGACCCTAGTTAGGACATTTAGGGTCCTAAGACACACCCCAAACCCAAAATGCACAAAAATAACACATTTTGTATTTCTAGGTCAAAATGACCATAAAACATCTAGTGAGCACTCTTGGCTCTTACAAACATGAATTTGATCAACATTGTATCCAACCTGTTGGATCTTATTTCAATCCACACAAAAACACCTTTGACAACACTAAAAGACACTAACACATCAAAATGGGAGGTGCTCTGTACCATACTCCCCTGGGACAAAGAACTCAAGTCCCTTGAGTTAGGAGGTCTTCAATGGTGACCCCATGCTTAAGGATGTCTGCCTCTTTCATCCAAGTGGGCTTAGCTTCAGGGAGTCCCTCCCACTTGATGAGATACTCCTTGTAGTTACCCTTCCTTGTCTTCTTGATCACCTTAGAATCCAGTATACTATCCAATTTCAGTGGAATTGGCGTAGGCAAGTCTTTCACCCAATCATCATCTCCTAAATCTGCAAGAGTGTTTTGACTTGTTTCTAGAGATGGTCCCTTATAGGGATACAGGTTACAAACATTGAAAATGGGTGAAATCCCCAAATTAGGAGGCAACTCCACCTCATAGGAATTTTTTCCATACTTATGCAATATCCTTAATGGTCCTATCTTCTTCATGAGTAGCTTAGTTGGATGACCCTTGGATAGCCTTTCCTTTTTGAGATAGGAAAGTACTAGATCCCCCACCTTGAACTACAAATCCCTTCTTTTCTGATCAGCCTTAGACTTATACTTCTCCACTTGCTTTTGTAAAGTCTTATTGACTTGATCATGAAGCTCCTTCATCTGTTCTTCAAATGACTCCCCTTGGACACTCCTTTTGTCCTTCAAAATAAGATCACTCAACTCTAAGATCCCTCTAGGATTGACCCCATATACTATTTCAAAGGATCTTTTAACAGTACTCCTATTAATGGAGTCATTATAGGAAAATTATGCCTACCCTATGATGTGATCCCATGACTGTCCATGTTGCTTAGTCAAGCATCATAGCAAGTTCCCAAGTGACCTATTGACTACCTCTATTTTCCATTTGATTTTGGATGGTAGGATGAAGAGAAAGACAAGTTTGTGCCTAACATCTTCCAGAGGGTCCTCCAAAAGTGACCCACAAACTTACTATCTATGTCACTTACTATATTTAGTGGCAATCCATGGATCCTTAGAATATCTCTGAAGAATAGACCTGCAATTTGGGAAGCATCATTGGTTTGTTTACATGGAATGAGGTGAGCCATTTTTCTAAAATGGTCCCCCATGACAAATATACTGTCATGACCCCTTGTTGTCTTTTGTAATCCCAACACAAATTCCACACTGAGGCACTCACAGGGCCTTTGAGGTATGGATAGGGGTTGATACAACCCACTGTTACTACTTTGTCCTTTTTCCCTTTGATAGATTTGACATTGCTCTACAAATTTCCTAACATCTTGTTGGTCCTCTCAAATTTGGAACAAATTTTGGAGTGACCATGTTAAAATTTTCAGATAAGCAAAGTGAATACCCTTGAAAACTTTAGTGAGAAGGCTCAGTTGAATGCTTGTACGATGCCCAGATCATTTTCATGAGGTAAAAATTGGGAAGAAGGTTCAGTACCTCCCATTTTGCATATGCAGTGGGTTCCAACTCCTAAGTTCCAAATCTGACATGTTTAGGGAGTAGTCATTTTGAGGGGTTTACCGAAATCTGCATTTTGCTAAAGTGTCATTTTGTTGTCCGGGGCCTAGTTTGTTTTTGAATATCTTGCACCCTGTTGAGTTTCATAAGCCATCACTTTGGGAATGTATTATATACATATCAGAGAACTTATGTTTTAGATCTCAACTCATTCCAAATCCATTTGATAAGTTTCCATATTCCCCAAAGTTGGTTGCTCAGAACTGTTTGCATTTTTGTTCTTCCTAGAAATCTGAATAGCCCAGTTTGACGGATTATAACTTTTGACCAGTTGATTCAATTGAGAAATTTCCTTTTGTACTATGTTCTAGTGGTCACACACTCCAATATTTCCAATTTTCAAATCCCTATGAAATCAGATGACAAGTTTTTTATAACCATTCCATTGGTGAATAATTCTGATTTCCAGAGTTTTCAAGTAGAAAATTGCTAAGTTGTCGACTTTGAGGTCCTGAAAATCTATACCCGGGTGAACATTTTGGATAATTGAGTTTTCTCTCATATTGTAAACATAGGAGTGCACCTATTTGAATATTTACAGATTCCTAACAATCCATTTATCCACTTTTCCAGAGCCTTTCCATTTCTGATTTATTAAAGTTTCACTGAAAATGCAGAATTCAGAATTAAGTGGCATACTTTGTGGTTTCCTTATTTTCACCCAGTTCAAGGTCGGAAATAATTGAAGGTTGATCTGCATTATAGACCTAGAAATGAACTCCTCTGAAGATTCCCAAACTTTGACCAATCCGGTTGATTGCTTCTCCATGCTAATCCCAGATTCAGTTTCTACTTTTTCACTGTGTTAAAATTCAGAAAAGTGTTAAGATGCTAACATTTACCGTTTGGTACAGTTGAATAGTTTGTTTTCAGAGGAAGTTAATTGAGGATTCATGTTCCACATATGACATTCAATCAGGCTCCAGAGGTTGAAATTCTGAGGGATCTTTTTGATGGGTTTGCAAGTTCAGTTTCAAAGGCAGTTTATTTAGTTTACAGTGCAAAAAAGAGTTAAGTTTGCAAAATGGTCATTTTAAGGGAGTGATAAATTTCTATCTGAAATTTATTCTCAGGATCCGATTATGGGACCGTTTTCATTACATATGAGTCTACTATTTGACCTAATGGTGAAATTTCAGAGCTTGTTTCAATGATTTTGCAGTGGTCGATCTGAAGAAGATTTATGTTGTTTCAGCATTGGCACCTACACAAGTTTTCTGAAAGGCTAAGTGTGCACTGTTATATCTTATGCCTGTGGAGGAATCTGAAGAAGCCCTCTTGCATGCATAGTTATTATAGATGAATGAATTCTTTTGCCGAGTGCCAGAGTCAGATGGTTTGTTTTTGTGAGTTTTCAGAGCTCATTCCTAAGGCCAGTTGCCATAATTGTGATCGATCTGCATAAGTGCTAAAATGATTATAAAGGCCACCGGTTTGTACTTTATGTTCAAAATTTAAAATATGAAAGTATAGAAAAGAGGCATCGAGTGTAGTGAAACTTCCAAATAATGCAAAATGACGATCATTCCAATCCATCCGGATATCTTCTATTCAACATTCTGTCGGAAGGTCCACATGCCTGAATTATATTTTAATGCCAGTTGCATTCTCATGGGGATAGCTTGCAACTACAAAGTCAGAGAACATTCTAGGTTTCTTCTATGTTATAAATGGATGACCACACCATTTGTGTATCCATTAAGGCATCAACAAAGGGGATATGGTCAATATACATAGCAATTTTGAAATTGACCGGAAGCGTACTCTATTGATCGGCATAGCATTTGGTGGATGAGCCAACATTAAACAAAATGGAAACAAAGACAGGAATATGAATTGGTTAAAATCCAAGCAGAGGTCTACACAATATGAAAAGGCAAAATGGCAAATTAGAAGCCACAAACTATAAACATATGGAGGATTAGAGGCAGCTTACGCAATATGAGAATAGACATTTGAAATGTCAAAGTAACGCATTTGAATTTGAAAATGAAGATGGGAAGTGTAGTGCCCAGTATGGAGGAGTTTCCACAAAAAGATAGAGCAGCATCCAAATTAAAAGCTTTTTGAAACTCCTTGCAATGTTTTGGCATCTGAGAGTTTAGCCACATGCTATGTGGACTAAGAGGGAGGACGTTCCAACCTTGCAACCTTAAAATTTGTAGGATCTAAGCAAGGGTTTCCTGTGCTTTCATGTATCCCACGCACGAAAGAGGATGTTGCATTCCCACCAAAACCTCACACAGCCATAAAAGTTATTGAAGGGTTTGTTTATACATTAATTACAATAGGCTTATGTTATGTATTTCGTAGAAAGCCCACACCAAAAACCAGTTGAAATGAGAATGGCAGCAAACAAAATAGGGAGCTTCATAGGTTTTTGGCAGAGCATACTTGGAGAGCCTGCACTGTTTTTGGGGCCAACATGATTGCATTGATAATGCAAAGTTTGTTAGCGCCAAGTTTAACAAAAGAGGCTAGCATTTGAAGAAGATTTAAGTCTTTGTTGAGCAGTGAAAGATGGATGCCCACGCAACAATGAAGTTTTTATAACAACTAAAACAAACTTACATTGCCAGCAGGCTGCGCAGACCATAGGGTGAATGTTTTAAAACATTTTTAAACTAATGTGAAACTTGCACAGGATATAGAAAGTAATTTCCAGGGTTTTAAACATGGATGACTTGCAAAATACATTGTAAAGCTTGTGCAAGTAGTAAATGGAAGAGGTTTTCAATGTTTCAAACATAAAATTTGTAGAAGTAACTCCATGGAGAGTGGCGCCTTGACCTATGGAGGTCATTGGTGGTTTTCATTTGCATTAAGACAGCTCCATTGATGAGGAGAAGGTAGGAAGTTCTCAGAAAGCCTAAAACAGTGAATGGTGTTTTGTCCCATATTGCTTGTGCGGGGGTGTTTTTGGTAGTTATATACTAAAACGCATTCTTTATAAGTAAATAAGAGAGCCCAGAGGCTCTTGGCGGGTTTTTAAGGGCTGGAAGAATAGATGCATGGGAAAACCCCTAAATTTTAGGCTAAATTTCAAAAATGCCTTTGAAACTACAAAACCAATTATCCCACATTCATGCCTCAGAAGGATTTCAGAATCCTTATAAGCTAAAATGAGAACATGTTAATTTGAAGGAAGGTGAGGAGGCTATCCACGCGCGTGCCCAGTCATCCAATGCCTCAGTTTTTGTGCCCAAAAAATGAAGGAAAACAAATTTTGATGAAAGTGACATGTGGCATCCGGTCGCGCAATCATGAGAAGTTAGCCACCAAAGGAGATAATCATGGAGACTTGGCGACTAACTGCTAGCGGTTAGTCGCATAGTCAGGAGATGCCAAAGCTAGCCGCCGAGACTTGGCAACTGACCGCTAGCGGTTAGTCACGAAGTAGCCAGAAGGAGAAGATGACTGCCACAACGAGGAGGTAACCGCCAGTCGTGTGGTCGCCAGATAGGAGTTAGCCACCAGATGCTAGTCGCCAGGTCGTCCAAGGTTGACAGTTGAGTTGAAATTTGCTGGCAACTTGGAGATTGTGGTTGGTCGCATGGTCGCCGGATTTAACCGTGGTTAGTAAAAATATTCAGAGACTTAGAGACAAAGAAGAAAAGGTAACAGGGTTAAAGGCACAGTTGAGAACTAGTTTATAACAGTGAATCAGCATGTGATAAGTATCAATTTCTGGTGAAGTCTGGGCATATTAAGGTAAAGTGAAGATTTTCAAAGACAGAAGATGCATAAAGTTCAAAGATTAAAAGGATTTGAAATGTATTCTTTTGCATATTCTGTAAAATGTTTGACAAGGCTTTCCCAGAGGGTTTCTCAGAGGATAAAATCAGATTTTCTCAGGCAAAGAAAGGGTCAGATTTTGAAGGGGCAAATGAAATCGGATTTGCATAGAGGGATGAGACAAAATGCACATATATTTTATTGCAAAAATCAGATTGTTAGAGCTTTCTGGGAGGCTTTTTGAGCAGATATTTTCTCAGATTTCAAAGATATTTTCTCAGCAGATGGAATCAGATTTGATGGATTTCTCAGTACAAATGATGGATATTTGCAAGGGATAAAATCATATTTTTAAAAGACAGGTGGAGTCAGTTATTAATAAAATATATCAGATATTTTGAAAAGAAGGAATGAGTGCAAATCAAATTTGAGAGAAGGACAGGTGTTTGCCGGACATAGATTTTAGGGTTTTTTCTCTTCTATATCTTTCTTTCTTTTCTCAGTTGTAAGGGTTCCTCTCCTCTGCTCTGTTTTGGGTTTTCCATGCAGCAGTTCAGAACAGGTCCCAATGATTGTTGAATATATTTGTGTGATGTAAATTCCTCATCTTGTCTCAATCTTTTAAGTTTCTTATCTGGATATGTTATGATAGAATTTGTTAATGGAATACAGTGCAGTTCCTACTCATTGTTGTCTTGTCTCTTTCGACTGTGTTTATCTCTAGTATAGTTCATTTGTAAGGCATATGAAATATACTTACTACAAGGTACTGTGTCTAATCATTTGTGAGTCTTTCTCAAGGAGAGAGTTAAATTTTGTAAATGGTTTCAAAGAGCAGGACGTGGTTGAGAAGATCTGATGAAGAAGTATTGAGTTGAATAGATTGTTTGTAAGGCATCCAATCTGGATTGTATGAAGTTTGTAAGGCATTCTTCACTATCTTCATTAGCTTATCTCTGTTGTTTCATGTTTCCATTGACTCTTTGCCCAAGGATTGGCACTGGTTAGGGTTTACTATTCAGTTTGTATTCAATCATCAAGCTTAAAACAAATATTCAAATACATCTTTGTCACTAAGTGCATACCTATTGAAAAAGGATTGTGTTAAAGTAATACAGTTCATATTGATGATTCCTTAGAGAGTGAATCAAAAGGTTAGCCTTCCTTGAGTTTAAACTCAGAAAAAGAAGAAGGATAAGCATCCTTATGCCATTGTTATTTGTTATTACAGTCATAATATTCCTTGTCAAGCTCTGTTTCAGAATTGTTTCCAGTCATTTGAAGGGTGGTATCTTATTGATATAATCAGAAATATAATAACATAGCAGTGAAGACCCAATCCACCATTTGAAGTTTACTTGAAACACAGTGAACTATCTAGGTAATACCTTCCTGAGTCTGTGGAGCTCAAAAATGAAGAAGGATATTATCCAATCCTTAGAAATTAGCCTTTCTCTTGTCAAAAGTGAGTTTGCATTCAAGTATATGAGGTATAATGTCATCATTAGGTAAGTGTTGCAAGAAAAAGTGCTAACAAATTGGTGAGTTTGTTGGGGTTTGGAATAAAGGACAGAAAGTTTAAGATGGTTGTTTCCTTTCTTTTCTGAATCATCCCAGAGTTTGGTTGTTTGTATAGAGCCACCAGATTCAAAAAATTGTTATAAAATTCTCACTGAGTGTGAGTGGCGGCTCTGAGTTTTCTGTTTGATCACTACATGCTTAGAAAGAAAATATGAGGAATTTGCAATTCTGATAGACAGTCTTTGAAGATCCTGATGAAGTTTTGTGATGGCTAGAAAGAGATCCAAGAATAAGTAAAACATTTTCCTCTGCAAGGAGGTGGCGATTCTGTGAGAAAAGAACCTGATGGAGCTGTGAAAGATGCTCTAGATCTGCTTTATTTCTAGTCAAAAGAAAAAGGAGCAGCCACTGCAATTCTGGTCCAGGTAATCTTCATCTTTTCATGAAAGAAAGATTATACAAATGGTTGTTCTCCATTAAGTGGTTTTAGCACAAAGTAGGAGAACTTTTGAGTTTGGTTAAATACTTCAGTAAGAAAAGGTTTCAGCATGTTTGATGTGAAGTATTGAAGTATGTTGTTGTAAAATTTAGTGGAGAGATTATAGATCTGCTGCAAAATAGAAATCTGATTTTCATTTCGGTGAATAAATTCTTGAGTCTATGAAGAATGGAAGATTTCAGTTCACCTAGTGGGCAGCCCATCAGTAGTATCAATAGATCTATCTCTACTAGAAGGTACATGCCATTTCTTTTTAATGGCATACATGGTTTTCCCAATGTTATTCCAAATACAATTAGAGATAAATTGCCAATATTTTGTGGGAAACGACATGATTCAGCAAGTCAGCATATTCAGTTGTTTGTTGATTTGATGGAT
>MU224132.1:575866-597246 GCA_018584345.1 Thuja plicata | reverse complement strand
CAGCCATAGAGATTGAAAATAACATGAAGTATGGACTGACAAAGAACCATTTCTCTAGAGGTGCTTGCCAGCAAGATGCATTTGAAAGTGGAAGAGAATGTCATGTTGAAGTTTCAAATTCATATCAACATGTAGTATGCCCTTCTGTTACAAATAATGTTGTTGAAATTTCAGACTTAAGAACATGTGTTGTTGAAGTTTCTTTGTCACAAAGAGTTGATTCTGTTTTTGTTGAAAATAACACATGTGTTTGTAATGTTACAGCAGTAGATGATAAAGTTGATTCACTTGATGTTTCCCAAATGCAAGAGTCTTATAGGAATGAAAAAACTGAAAGCTGTGTTTCAAGTGATGAGAACAACAGTGTTGATTTGTCATGGAATGAAGGGGCATCAAATGAAAATGAAAGTGATCAGTATGTACCACATTCTAGTGATGATGATGAGGCTGAAACTTGTTATCCAAGTGAAGGTGAGACAATGAAAGTGTTTGTCCATCTTCCTACGAGTCTGATGCAACATGGGAAGAAGAGAGCAATGATGGGAGTGATTTTTCTCATGAAAATGAAGGTAGAGTTCTTTCTTCCGAATCTGAAAATGATGTTTTATCCCTGCATGGTATAAATCAGCTTGTAGTTGATAGTTTTGAAGGAATTTCATCACTGCAATATGAGGATAAAAAAATAGTTGAAGAATGCATTTCACATAATGATGAGTTACCTGGTTGTGCAAAGGAATGCCATGAAGTTGTAAGTGATTTTTTTTCCTCATATGTTGTAAGTACACATGATGTTGAAAGTAGTTTCAAGGTGTTTATTAACCCGCTGTATGATGAGGATGTTGATATGGATCGACCCATCATTTGTCAAAATGTGTACAAGGAGCTTTGCATGGAATTATCAATCCGCTTTTTGAAAAGCATGATGAAGTTTCAGATTTGGTTAGTTGTGATTTTGATGATGATACAGTGTTATACTGCAAAAAGAAATCATATTGCTTCTCTTCTGGTTGTGACAGTGATTATGATGAAAATTTTGTGTTTGGTGATGAAAGATATGATCAAGTAATTGTTGAAAATCAGCCAACATGTGATAACAAGTTTTATGATGATTACTTTCATGTTGTTGCTAATTCAGTGTGTGATTGTGAAGATACACTAAAAAATTGTGGAGTGATTTTCGAGGCTGATGTTGATGACATGTGTGAATACAAGTCTGATTACTCATTTGACTGCCGGTTGGATACACAAGGTGAGTTACAAATTCATGACATAGATGACTCATTTGGTGAAGTAGAGTTTGAGCACTTTATATTTTCGATTGATAGCATGCATAAATCAGTTTATGAGGATGAACTTTAGTTTGATATTAGTGTTCATAAGCATGATGATGTATATTTTCATAATGAACAAGATGAAGAAAGTGTGTCTGGTTTTTATATGCACTATGAAAATGATGAGAGTTATTTTGTTTTTCCAAACAAGGAGATTGTAGGTGTACATGAAATTGGTGAAACTGATATCAATGATACTTTCAGCTTACCTCAGGAAAATGCAAATGAAAATCAGGTTTATGACAGAGGCAAGTGTTGATTTCAGTCGTGGAGATGTTTGAGGTTTTTTGTAAATGATGTACAAGTTTTATAGTCACTTTCCCTTTCAGTTGTGTATTTGCTTTCAGTTAGAGGTTTCCCCATTTTTGAGAGAGAGAAAAATATTTGAGAGGTGAAGGTGTTAGTGAAAAGAGGAAAGAGAAAGGGTAAAATCTGATTTGAAGTTTTTGGGTGGTCTGCTACTCCAGAGATCTGTGGTTCTCAGTATAAAATTGCATTTAACTGTCCTCAGTCAGAGCCACTGTTGGTCCTCTCAAATTTGGAACAAATTTTGGAGTGACCATGTTAAAATGTTTAGATAAGCAAAGTGAATACCCTTGAAAACTTTGGTGAGAAGGTTCAGTTGAATGCTTGTAAGATGCCCAGATCATTTTCATGAGGTACAAATTGGGAAGAAGGTTCAGTACCTTCCATTTTGCATATGTAGTGGGTTCCAACTCCTAAGTTCCAAATCTGACATGTTTACGGAGTAGTCCTTTTGAGGGGGTTACCGAAATCTGCATTTTGCTAAAGTGTCATTTTGTTGTCTGGGGCCTAGTTTGTTTCTGAATATCTTGCACCCTGTTGAGTTTCATAAGCCATCACTTTGGGAATGTATTATATGCATATCAGAGAACTTATGTTTTAGATCTCAGCTCATTCCAAATCCATTTGATAAGTTTCCATATTCCCCAAAGTTGGTCGCTCAGAACTGTTTGCATTTTTGTTCTTCCTAGAAATCTGAATAGCCCAGTTTGACGGGTTATAACTTTTGACCAGTTGATTCAATTGAGAAAGTTCCTTTTATACTGTGTTCCAGTGGTCACACACTCTAATATTTCTGGTTTGCAGATCCCTATGAAATCAGATGACAAGTTTTTTAGAACCATTCCATTGGTGAATAATTCTGATTTCCAGAGTTTTCAAGTAGAAAATTGCTAAGTTGTCGACTTTGAGGTCTTGAAAATCTATACCCGGGTGAACATTTTGGATAATTGAGTTTTCTCTCATATTGTAAACATAGGAGTGCACCTATTTGAAGATTTATAGATTCCTACCAATCCATTTATCCACTTTTCCAGAGCCTTTCCATTTCTGATTTATTAAAGTTTCACTGAAAATGCAGAATTCAGAATTAAGTGGCATACTTTGTGGTTTCCTTATTTTCACCCAGTTCGAGGTTGGACATAATTGAAGGTTGATCTGCATTATAGACCTAGAAATGAACTCCTCTGAAGATTCCCAAACTTTGACCAATCCGGTTGATTACTTCTCCATGCTAATCCCAGATTCAGTTTCTACTTTTTCACTGTGTTAAAATTCAGTAAAGTGTTAAGATGCTAACATTTACCGTTTGGTATCAGTTGAATAGTTTGTTTTCAGAGGAAGTTAATTGAGGATTTATGTTCTACATATGACATTCAATCAGGCTCCAGAGGTTGAAATTCTGAGGGATCTTTTTGATGGGTTTGCAAGTTCAGTTTCAAAGGCAGTTTATTCAGTTTACAGTGCAGAAAAGAGTTAAGTTTGCAAAATGGTCATTTTAAGGGATTGATAACTTTCTATCTGAATGTTATTCTCAGGATCTGATTATGGGACCATTTTCATTACATATGAGTCTACTATTTGATCTAATGGTGAAATTTTAGAGCTTGTTTGAATGATTTTGCAGTGGTCAATCTGAAGAAGATTTATGTTGTTTCAGCATTGGCACCTACACAAGTTTTCTAAAAGGCTAAGTGTGCACTGTTATATCTTATGCCTGTGGATGAATCTGAAGAAGCCCTCTTGCATGCATAATTATTTTAGATGAATGAATTCTTTTGCCGAGTGCCAGAGTCAGATGGTTTGTTTTTGTCAGTTTTCAGAGTTCATTCCTAAGGCCAGTTGCCATAATTGTGATCGAACTGCATAAGTGCTAAAATGATTATAAAGGCCACCGGTTTGTACTTTATGTTTGAAATTTAAAATATGAAAGTATAGACAAGAGGCATCGGGTGCAGTGAAACTTCCAAATAATGCAAAATGACGATCATTCCAATCCATCCGGATATCTTCTATTCAACATTTTGTCGGAAGGTCCACATGCCTAAATTATATTTTAATGCCAGTTGCATTCTCATGGGGATAGCTTGCAACTACAAAGTCAGAGAACATGCTAGGTTTCTTCTATGTTCTAAATGGATGACCACACCATTTGTGTATCCATTAAGGCATCAACAAAGGGGATATGGTCAATATACATAGCAATCTTGAAATTGACTAAAAGCCTACTCTATTGATCAGCATAGCATTTGGTGGATGAGCCCACATTAAACAAAAAGGAAACAAAGACAGGCATATGAATTGGTTAAAAGCCAAGCAAAGGTATACACAATATGAAAAGGAAAAATGGCATATTAGAAGCCAGAAACTATAAACATATGGAGGATTAGAGGCAGCGTACGCAATATGAGAATAGACATTTGAAATGTCAAAGTAACGCATTTGAATTTGAAAATGAAGATGGGAAGTGTAGTGCCCAGTATGGAGGAGTTTCCACAAAAAGGTAGAGTAACATCCAAATTAAAATCTTTTTGAAACTCCTTGCAATGTTTTGGCATCTGAGAGTTTAGCCACATGCTGTGTGGACTAAGAGGGAGGACGTTCCAACCTTGCAACCTTAAAATTTGCAGGATCTAAGCAAGGGTTGCCTGTGCTTTCATGTATCCCATGCATGAAAGAAGGATGCTGCATTCCCACCAAAACCTCACACAGCCATAAAAGTTATTGAAGGGTTTGTTTATACATTAATTACCACAGGCTTATATTATGTATTTCGTAGAAAGCCCACACCAAAAACCAGTTGAAATGAGAATGGTAACAGACAAAATAGGGAGCTTCACAGGTTTTTGGCAGAGCATACTTGGAGAACCTGCGCTATTTTTGGGGCCAACATGATTGCAGTGATAATGCAAAGTCTGTCAGCACCAAGTTTAACAAAAGAGGCCATCATTTGAAGAAGATTTAAGTCTTTTTTGAGCAGTAAAAGATGGATGCCCACGCAACAATGAAGTTTTTATAACAACTAAAAAAAACTTACATTGCCAGCAGGCTACGCAGACCATAGGGTGAATGTTTTAAAACATTTTTAAACTAATGTGAAACTTGCGCATGATGTAGAAAGTAATTTCCAGGGTTTTAAACATGGATAACTTGCAAAATACATTGTAAAGCCTGCGCAAGTAGTAAATGGAAGAGGTTTTCAATGTTTTAAGCATAAAATTTGCAGAAGTAACTCCATGGAGAGTGGCGCCTTGACCTATGGAGGCCATTGGTGGTTTTCATTTGCATTAAGACAGGTCCATTGATGAGGAGAAGGCAAGAAGTTCTCAAAAAGCTTAAAACAGTGAATGGTGTTTTGTCCCATATTGCCTGTGCAGGGGTGTTTTTGGTATTTATATACTAAAATGCATTCTTTATAAGTAAATAAGAGATCCCAGAGGCTCTTGGCGGGTTCTTGAGGGCTGGAAGAATGGATGCATGGGCAAACAACTAAATTTTAGGCTAAATTTCGAAAATGCCTTTGAAACTACAAAACCAATTATCCCACATTCATGCCTCAGAAGGATTTCATAATCCTTATAAGCTAAAATGAGAACATGTTAATTTGAAGGAAGGTGAGGAGGCTATCCACACGCGTGCCCAGTCATCTGACACCTCGGTTTCTATGCCCAAAAAATGAAGGAAAACAAGTTTTGACGAAAGTGACACGTGGCATCTGATCGTGCAGTCGCGAGAAGTTAGCCGCTAAAGGAGATAACCGCCGAGACTTGGCGACTGACTGCTAGAGGTTAGTCCCGAAGTAGCCAGAAGGAGAAGATGACTACCGTGAGAAGGAGGTAACCGCCGGTCACGTGGTCTCTAGATGGGAGTTAGCCGCCAGATGCTAGTTGCCAGGTCATCCAAGGTTGACAGTTCAGTTGAAATTTTCTGGCGAGTTGGAGACTGTGGTTGGTCGCATGGTCGCCAGATTTAACCGTGGCTAGTAAAAATATTTAGAGACTTAGAGACAAAGAAGAAAAGGTAACCAGGGTTAAAGGCACAGTTGAGAACTAGTTTATAACAATGAATCAGCATGTGACAAGTGTCAATTTCTGGTGAAGTCTGGGCATATTAAGGTAAAGTGAAGATTTTCAAAGACAAAAGATGCATAAAGTTCAAATATTAAAAGGATTTGAAATGTATTCTTTTGCATATTCTGTAAACTGTTTGACAAGGCTTTCCCGGAGGGTTTCTCAGAGGATAAAATTAGATTTTCTCAGGCAAAGAAAGGGTCAGATTTTGAAGGGGCAAATGAAATCGGATTTTCACAGAGGGATGAGACAAAATGCACACATATTTTATTGCAAAAATCAGATTGTTAGAGCTTTTCGAGAGGTTTTTTGAGCAAATATTTTCTTAGATTTCAAAGATATTTTCTCAGCAGATGGAATCAGATTTGATGGATTTCTCAGTGAAAATGATGGATATTTGCAAGGGATAAAATTAGATTTTTAAAAGACAGATTGAGTCAGTTATTAATAAAATATATCAGATATTTTGAAAAGAAGGAATGAGTGCAAATCAAATTTGAAAGAAGGACAGGTGTTTTCCGGACATAGTTTTTAGGGTTTCTTCTCTTCTATATCTTTATTTCTTTTCTCAGTTGTAAGGGTTCCTCTCCTCAGCTCTGTTTTGGGTTTTCCCTGTAGGAGTTTAGAACAGGTCCCAATGATTGTTGAATATATTAGTGTGATGTAAATTCCTCATCTTGTCTCAGTCTTTTAAGTTTCTTGTCTGGATATGTTATTACAGAATTTGTTAATGGAATACGGTGCAGTTCCTACTCATTGTTGTCTTGTCTCTTTCGACTGTGTTTATGCTCTAGTATAGTTCATTTGCAAGGCATCTGAAATATACCTACTACAAGGTACTGTTTCTAATCATTTGTGAGTCTTTCTCAAGGAGAGAGTTAAATTTTGTAAACGGTTTCAAAGAGCAGGATGTGGTTGAGAAGATCTGATGAAGAAGTATTGAGTTGAATAGATTGTTTGTAAGGCATCCAATTTGGATCGTATGAAGTTTGTAAGGCATTCTTCAGTATCTTCATTAGCTTATCTCTGTTATTTCATGTTTCCATTGACTCTTTGCCCAAGGATAGGCACTGGTTAGGGTTTACTGTTTAGTTTGTATTCAATCATCAAGCTTAAAACAAATATTCAAATACATCTTTGTCACTAAGTGAATACCTATTGAAAAAGGATTGTGTTAAAGTAATACAGTTCATATTGATGATTCCTTAGAGAGTGAATCAATAGGTTAGCCTTCCTTGAGTTTAAACTCAGAAAAAGAAGAAGGATAAGCATCCTTATGCCACTGTTATTTGTTATTACAGTCATAATATTCCTTGTCAAGCTCTATTTCAAAAAAAATTCCAGTCATTTGAAGGGTGGTATCTTATTGATATAATCAAAAATATAATAACATAGCAGTGAAGACCCAATCCACCATTTGAAGTTTACTTGAAACATAGTGAACTATCTAGGTAATAGCTGCTTGAGTCTGTGGAGCTCAAAAATGAAGAAGGATATTATCCAATCCTTAGAAATTAGCCTTTCTCTTGTCAAAAGTGAGTTTTCATTTAAGTATATGAGGCATACTGTCATCATTAGGTAAGTGTTGCAAGAAAAAGTGCTAACACATCTGACTGTAACTTAGGCCAATAGTAATTCCTATTCACTTGCTCCAGTGTCTTATCCACTCCAAAGTGGCATCCCAAGCTTCCTTGGTGTTTCTCCTTCACAATATTCTCCCTCATTGAGCACTGAGGTATACACATGAGGTTACGTTTAAACAATATTCCTTCCTGCAACATAAACTCAGTGAATTCCACCTTGAACCCCTGTTGGAACTTTACACATGCCTCATAGGCATCTTTGAAGTCATTATCATCTTTGTAGAGGTCTTTCAAGTCATTCAACCCCACACTCTGCAATTGTATCTCCTATATATTTAATACTCTTTTGCTAAGAGCATCTGCAACCTTTTTTCTAACCCCTTTCTTATGTTTGGTGACAAATGTGTAAGCTTGCAGATATTCTATCCACTTTAAGTGTTTCTGATTCAGTTTTTCTTGCCCATTCAAGAAACTTAGAGCATTGTTATTAATGTAGACCACAAATTCCCTAGGTAGGAGACAGTGTCTCCATTTTTTAAGGGCTTGTACCATAGCATACAACTCCAAATCATAGGTGGAGTACTTTTGTTTGGCCTCATTTAACTTCTCTGAGAAGAATGCTACATGGTGTCCCTCTTGGCTTTACACTGCTCCAATGGCTAGCTTTCTAGCATCACACTCCACCATAAATAGCTGATTAAAATTGGGAAACCTAAGGGTAGGTAATTCTGCTATCCTCTTTTTCAACATTTCAAATCCTTGGTCTGCTACTATAGTCCATTTAAACTGACATTTGATTCCACCTTTGATAATGTTGAGGATAGGGGCACATACATGACTAAAATTTCTTACAAATTTCCAATAGTAGGAGGCCAATCCATGAAACATCCTAACATCCCCAATGGACCTAGGTGTAGGCCATTCCAAAATTGACTTAACCTTATCAGGGTCCATCTTCATACATCCATTAGCAACCACAAAACCAAGGTAAACTAATTTAGTTCTCAGAAACTCACACTTTTCTTGATTGATCATCAACTTCTCTTGATGTAGCCTCCTCAAGACCATCTCAAAATGCTTCATATGCTCCTCCTTGGACCTGCTAAATATCAAAATGTCATCAAGATATACTATTACAAACTTACCAATAAAATCTGCTAGCAATTCATTCATGAGCCTCATGAATGTACTAGGTGCATTAGTTAGGCCAAAGGGCATTACTAGCCACTCATACATCCCTTCATTGGTCTTGAAGGTTGTTTTCTACTCACCACCAGGCCTAACCCTGATTTGGTGATATCCTGACTTCAAATCCACCTTGGAGAATAACATGAACCTCCCAAATTGTCCATCAAATCCTCAATATGGGGCATTGGGAATCTATATCTGATTGTAATCTTGTTTATAGCCTTGGAGTCCATACATATCATCAATTTTCCATCCTTCTTAGGTGCAAGGACAGTTGGCACAACACAAGGACTCAAACTATTCCTTATTAGTCCTTTTTCCAACAAATCTTGAATCTATTTTGCTATCTCTACATTTTGACTTGGTGTCATCTTATATGCTACTTTGTTTGAAAAATTTTCTCCAGGAATGAGGTCTATCTGATGACTCACATCCCTCATGGGTGGTAATGCACTTGGAAAACCATTATCCACTATGTCATGATATCTTTCCAACAATTCTTGTACCTCTGGTGGCATGTTGGATTTCTCTTTGGTCTCCTCCTTTGGCTTCACTATCACTATACAACAGACTCCTTTCTCCTTCTTCATAGCTTTTAGAAACTTATTTCCACTCAAGATCATCACACTAGTTCCCACATGCTTCTCCTCATTAGGTTCCTGCAATGGATCCATTTGAAACTTCTTCCCTATCTTGGTGATCACATAGGTGTTCTTTTCTCCATCATGGATAGCCTTCACATCATATTGCCATGAATTTCATAAAAGAAGATGACATGCATCCATGGGAAATATGTCACATAGGACCTTGTCCTTATACTCACCTATTTCAAACTCCACCAAGGTTTGTTCATCCACCACTATTTGTTCACCTTTTTTTAACCATGAAACTTTATAGGGTGTGGTATGAGGTGTCCTTCTCAGCTTTAGTTTGTCCACCATCTTTGTTGATACTATATTCTCAGTGGATCCAGAGTCCACTATCACTTTGCAAATCTTTCCATGAGACCTACAAGTTATCTTAAAAAAATTTCTTTTTTTGAGGTGGCTCTATGGTACTAGGTAATTTCAACAAATTCCTTCTCAACATTAGATTCTCTCCATCCATTATTGGCCTTTCCTTGGAGATGGGAGAAGTGACACTTTGTGTATCATCGTCTTGTACCAATTGATTCCTTCTATCTCCCATAGAAGATGAGGTAGCCTTTTCAGGACATCTACCCATTGTGTGACCCACTTGATTGCAGTTGTAACATATGCCAGTGAAGACTGAATTAGATCTTCCTTGAGACTAAAATCTACCTCTTGGTGGTCCTCTTCCTCTTTATCCCCCTATTTGAAAAGATCCTCTAAACTGATTACCCCCACTGTTATCCATAGACTAATTCTTCTCTAGTCTATTTGGGCTTTGTCCTCTACCAAAATTACTCCTGCCTCTAAATCCTCTGTTATTGTTACCACTTCTTCCTCTTTGATGGAATTCATTCCTCCTTCTATCCTTATCCTTTTCTCTCAAGGCTAACTGAAAAAACTTTTGCATACTGTCAGGAGCCATCATACTAATTTCATCTTGTATCCCTTGTCTCAACCCATTTAGATACCTTGCCATCTTCTCCATTTCTTCTTCTTGTCTTCTAGCCCTTAGGCTTAGTTTGTGAAACTCCTTATTATAGGAACTTACTGTCATATCCATTTGTCTCCAATCCTGTAACTTTTGATACATCTAAATCTCATAGTCAGCAGGCAAGAATTGTGACCTCAATATGATCTTCATCCTCTCCCAAGAAACTATCTTCTTCTTTCCATTTGTTACCCTATCATCCTGCATCATGTTACACCACACCAATGTAGATCCTTTGAGTCTAGCCTTGGCATATCTAACTCTCTTTTCTTCTGATACCTCCTTGTAGTCAAACTAGTTGTTTATGGCCTCTAGCCAATCTAGTAACTCCTCGCCATTCAAGCTGCCATAGTAGTAAGGTATATGTTCCATATTATCTTTATTAATGGACTTAAAGGAATCCAGTAATAAATTTTAATATTTATCCATCTCTGGTTCTTTACCTTTGTTATATGTCTCTTCTGACTGACTTTCATTATCTTCATCACTCTCATCTCCCCATTCAATGATCTTCTTTTTAATCTTTATCTCTATCAAATTAGCATTTGCCAATAGTTCTTGGACCAAGTCCACTATGGCATCCTTACTCATTTCCATAGGTGGCATGTTGTCAACCTCGTGGCTTCCTACTTCTTTAGACATACACCAAACTGTTAAGTTATGGCTCTGATACCACTCTGATGCAGAGGGTTTAGGGTTCTAGTGATTTCTTTCCCCCAAAGTACTCCTAATCTCTCCTAACCATCCAATGGTTAGCTGTCCTTGTTTTCTTCTCCAATATGGATCTCCAAGATCCTCCCTATCAACTTCTTCTCCAAGGTATAGCTGATTTTTTTAAGATTCCAACACTTCTAGGCTCAACTGTCCAACTACCTCTTCAATTACCTAGGCTTCTTCATTAGATTTCCTCCTAGAAACCTCAAACCCCTGCTTAGGATCTTTTGACACTTCCCATAGACTCTTGTCTATGTCCTTGGGCCATTAAAATTCCTATAGAACCTTTTCCCACACTTCTGGATACTTTACCAATTCCTTTAGTATCAAATTCACTAGGAGGCCTAATTGGCTTGTTTCCTAGTAGGTCTAATTTCACTATTTTTGGTCTAATTCTTCCAAATCCTCTAAACTACCCCACAGAAGACCTTGAAAATATTCAAATTATCTATAAACCCTATCAAAATCCAAAATCCTAGCTTCTGGATGCACCCACAACCCTAGTTTCTATCAAGCCCTAGTTTTCAGCCTATTAATTAGGCCTTTGGACCAGTCTTGACCAATTGTCACCAAATTGATCTCCAAAATTTGTTTCAGCTCATAAGACCTTTGAATCCTTCAAGGAGACTATCTAGGGCTTGTGCAAATGCCTCTAAGTCTTTTCCCCAAGATCATGGGTGCTCGAACCAAATCCATCTTCACCCTATCTAGGCTCACATGTTCCTAACAGTCAGCCACAGGGCTTCAAGCTTGGTATAGAAACCTCACTGAAACAAAAAAAGGAAAGAAAAAACCTTATGTGTAAACTCTAACCCTCCAACCCCTATGGTTTCAACCATTTCCACCAGTGGATGCTTAGGTTAGAGCCATTTTGGGCACTGTGACTCTACAAATGGAAATATAGACCAGTGGCCTTGAAATTAATGTAACTCTCTACTCCTATAACTTCAAAGAAAACTAAAATATGAAAAAGAAAGCTAACATGAAACACTAGACACTCATGGGGTCTGAAATCCTTTCCCAATCTGTACACAGCCATACAGAATGCAGAAAGCACTGTGAATCACAAGAATACAGTGACAAGCATTCGTACAAAAGTACAAAAAACAAGTTCTGTAGTTCAAAACTTTATTAACCTTCCACAAACATAAAATCCATGCTCATATACCAAGCATGAGTGGTTACAACCTCTCTAACTTCATTTTGCAATTTCTTGTCAAGAATTTGCAAAATTTGCTCGAGCAACTTTTGCATTTTGAACAATTTGAATCCTTTTGTCAACTCGGTGGTCATGGTTGACTTCTAGGACCCTATTTAGGAAATTTAGGGTCCTAAGACACACACCAAACCCAAAATGCACAAAAATAACACATTTTGTCTTTCTAGGTCAAAATGACCATAAAACACCTAGTGAGCACTCTTGGCTCTTACAAACATGAAGTTGATCAACATTATATCCAACCTATTGGATCTTATTCCAATCCACACAACAACACCTTTTACAACCCTAAAACACACTAACACATTAAAATGTGAGGTGCTATGCACCAATTACAAAGATTGAAAAGGCGATGGAACTTAATGGAAGTTGACATCAAATAGAAGACTTCTTCATTTGCAAGATAAAACAAAACAGAACAATCCCCCATGGTTAAATAGATAAACCCCCAAAAAATAAACCCCCTTACATTTTTTTCAAAAATGAAAAAAAATACCCCCAATCCATGGACCATCCAACCTACATGTCTTTGCAGACCCGGTGTTCACCTGGTAAGCAAAGAGCAGGAAAAACAATGTTGAAATTGGTCCACCACGTAGCAATGATGATGCCTTTTCTACCAAAGCGGAATACAAATATGATGACTAGGGTAAGTAGAATGTGGAGGAGGTCTGTGAGGAGGAGGTGGTCTTTTCCAAACCACAGGTTGTAAACTTTTCAAAGCCCTCAGCGGTTTCACAGTAGAAACCCTGAAGGCGGTTTCACCTTAGATTTTTGACAGAGGCAGGATGTTGACTTTATTTTTTAAACTACTGACACAAAGGAAGGCGGCTGCTTCATGGTGCCCAACGCGAGCCAAGGATGATCTCCTTTGGGGGTGTCTAAAAAGTAGCATGCACAAATGCCCAATTCACTTCATCGCAGGTCTATAAACACCAAAGACTGTTGAGGACCGTGTTGGTTCTATAAAAAAAGAAAAAAGAAGGTTTTATGCTTCAAAAGATATCAATATGATCACTACAAATTCTAATAATAAAATCCCCATGAATGATTGGACCAATTGCCAAGGATTAAAATTCCACCTACAGGTAAACCTAAATTCAGTACAATGCTACTCTCATTTAACACCCTTGAATTTGATAAATAGATTATCTCATAAGAGGCTCAAAATTAATTAAGAAAATACTAAGTAAGAGATAATTACTCCTTAATTCTCAATTGTTATGTAGCATGAGATACAAATAACACAGACTAAACTGAAAAAATAAAAAGATTTTTATCAAAAGATGGTATAACCAGATGACCTGAACCAACAAGATAATAATTATAGCATATTTAGATCAATGCCTTATCCATTGGGCAATACTCTCAGTTCACAACCCCTTATATAAGAGACATAAAAATTCTACTGAGTGAAAACATAGATTATTATTGGATTACAATAACATCTATTCATGTAATCCACAATTAGACTTCTTATAATGATCCTTATGCCAACATTATGATGTCATGAATTAATTTTCAACATTTTAATTGATCCTTGATCAAAGCTTAGAATTAAAACATACACATATTAACAATATGCAATGAATTGAATAAGAACTTTGAATTATTGAATTTAGAACTCATAAAACAAACACAAAGGAGAGCACCAAATCTAGATTATAGTTCATTAACTTCAGATTCATTGTCTTCATACATTGATTTTCTCACTAAAATAATACTTAGCGTGACTCAAACTCCAATACTAAAATATCCAATTGCTTTGTATATTGTTATAAAAAACTCATTACATTTGTTAAACCTGACTGAGTTTGAACCAAATCATAAGAATTCGAGACAAAATACCTCATCCCTTGATCTTGGAAATCCTTTTATAGATCAAGGATTGCAACAAGCTATAGGTCACTTTAGGACAACATAATTCAACTGATTAACAAAAAAACCCAGGAATATACTTCAAGTCTTCAAATTTTGCAGTGCAGGAACTGGGCATCAACAAATGACAACTGACACTTTTGTCTGAAGATGAATCATATATAATTTCTTTGGATCACGTAGGCTACCCATAACTTTTGAAGGCAAATTCAAGGTACCTATTTGAGATAATTATTCTTCCTATAAACATGCTCAAGCGCCATGTCAGTAACCAACCACAAAAAGACAAAATTGATGGAAATTAAATGTTCAAATAGATTTTCCCTTATTCAATTCCATTTCCCATCTGGAAAACTCCTTATCTATTGTCCAACCAAAAGTTATAACAGTCTTTATCTGTCCAACTGCCTCATTCCAACAAGCACCATTTATAGCCCTCACATCTAAAATAAATTTAACCATGTCCACCTCAGCTCCAAAAATATTATCTAACACATTATTGAAACTAGGTGTATCAATATCAGTTGTTAGATGTAACATTTTTTCATCGCTATCAACACTCAAATCAAAACCTTTCGTCCACACATTGATATCCTTCAACTTTCCCTCTTTATCTTAAATGTTGGGATTATAGGCATTGTATGATTCAACAAATAATTGCATCTTACCCTTGATTATCTTATCACTTGCTTTAAATAATGTAACCAATGTGTTAACTGTGTTAACCATATCCTTTGTATCTGCAATCTTATCTTGTGAGTCATTGATATAGATCAAAATAGATGCAAGTTTTCTATTGATAAATTTATTCCTAGCTATAAGGGAAAAATAGGGTTCAGGGGGGGCCATTCCTTCTACACACTTCCCCTCACCAACTTGCGAGGCTATATGGGAACTATGAACAACATCCAATTTGTTCTTCAAAATATCTATCCTATGCTGAAGAATCTCTAACAATACATTGACTCCTAAAGTATTATTTTCTTCCTCTAATATGTGTATTCTATCAACATAGTCGTTCATATTTTTGTGATTTATATTAGGGATATAAACAACAACATTGGAATCAGAAGGAACAAACTCACCAATATTCTCCACTGAAGAATCCACCATTTCATGAGTAGAAAGTACTGGTACATTAGCTAACTTTTCAGTCAACTCAACAATCTTCTCTTCAAGCTTATTATTCAACATAATCTATCCTCCATACTCTTTTGAGATTCTGATAAGACTTTTATATGTTTCAGCAACTCTTCTCTCCAAATCCTCAGCTTTAGCTTGATTCAAAAAAATAAACATGAGTTAAAAGATCAACAATCTCTACATTGCTCACATTCTGAATTTTCCAAATGATCTTGTCACCCTACCTTTTATCTTGTATGTCAGCAAGCCTTGGCTTTTGTGTGGAAGGTGCAAGTGACCGGATAGCTAATTGTTTTCTTTTTGGGTCAAAACCATCTATCCTCTGATAAATTCATCAACCTCAACGTCAAATTTGAAGATTTGAGTAGGCTATCTCCTTATTTGATGTATGACAAAAGGGGACTACATATCCCACCTAGGCATTAGAAGCGTTCAAATTCTTTTTACTAGTTACCTTGCATATTCTATAGTGAATGTTTGACTATTTGGATCATACTCATGTAGTGCGTCTACTAACTTTTCTTTTTTTCCTCAGTATCATTTTTTGGCCACAAGTTCAATTTTAACTCATTTTATTTTAATTTGAACAAAAAACTCTTCAATACATCAATTTGGATGAAATCATCATCCCGCAAGAAAAACCTGGAGAGAAATATCCTATCATCCATTTGTGGAATTAGTACTAAATTTGACTTCCCAGTCTCGTCACCCTCGGGTGGCTTCTGAGCATTCCTCAATTTTTGTCTTATTTCAGGGAAATATTTCCCCTTCTCAATGATTACTACCTTGGAAATATCTTTCATCACTCTGAAAACATGTTCAATCTTTTGTCTTTTGATTGTTGACCTTTGTGAAGACTCAACCTCATCACCATTCTCTACAATCTCAATAAAATCCTTCCCTAGAGGCACATATCCCTATGATTATTCTATGTGCTCATGGTTGACCTTGGCCTGGGCTCTAACCGGAACCTTAGGAAAATTTTCCATGATCTCATCATACTTTTCAAGAAAAGTCTTCAGTCTGTCCCAATATCCAAGTTCATGGTATAAACTAGGGAAAGAAGGATCAACTTCTTTGAATTCCCTTTCGACTCTTTGAATGTCATTCCATCTTCTCCTCTTCTCAATTAGCTCATCAGTAATAACTGTATTTCTTATGATGTCTTTTTCAAGTAAAGGCTCATGAATTGGAAAAGAAACATTTTCCATCTCCTTCAAAGTATATCTCATGAATCCTTAGGATCACATACTCTCATTTTGGCAATATATAATCTGTAATTATCAAAAAATTATTCATAGAATCTAAGGCCCATTTACCTATTGTAAAATCACCTACTACCCACAATCTAGGTAAGAAGGTACCCTTCTTCTTCTTAGGACCTAAGTATTCCTTATCAACCAGTGTTAACTGCCAAATGAACTCAATTATTCTGACCCTGAGAGCGACATAGTTTAACAATATATGGGGTAGTTGAGGACAACTAAAGACTAATAATAGTAAAATTTTGAAATAAAAATGCATCTCCCCAATTGTGTCTAATAGTCCCCTAATTGTCAGTATGCAATGGTCTAATCATTATTCTAAGTTCCAGAGGAATTCTATAGTCTTTTACACCTAATATTTTCTTAAGAGGATTCACAATCTAGTTTTAAAAATAAAAAATAAAAAAAAGAAGATAAACTTGTACTTTTCCATACCCTTGTCCAAAGTTGTACTGGCAACTGCATGCCCATATCTTCCTTTATCAGTACCAATTCCTCATCCATACAATCAACATTGTAGAACATGATGAGATGTTTAGACATGGAAATTGCTTTCTTCTTTAGGACACGTTTATGCAAGTTATAATGTCTCTTCTCTTCATCCAAGTCTATATCTATGCACATAGCTCCATAGATACTAAATGCCTCCATGAAGCTAGCTTTGTCAATTCTCACAATGTGGATTTATCCTTTCTTTGAATACACTTAGTGAGTGGAAAATAACCCTTTTCTAGTATTCTAACTAGTTTAACATTTACAAAGACATCAAGAACGATCAACTTTGGCATATTCAAAAGCCGAGGGTTACATGTAGGGCTTTCCTTCATTTTGTTGTTGAAAAAGAATAGAAATAGAGAAGAATCGATGGAACCAGGAGTGTTTGGGTTCTTTCATTGGAAGCGCATATCTCTTCATGCATTTTCATTGGTTAATAATGAATTTGACGTTCCTGGAAACAATTTAACCCAATCTTTACAAAACTTATCATTCTGCTTTCCTGTAGCTACTGATTTAGTAGAAGTACTTGGTTCTGCCATGTTTGTGAAATAAAAAACTCTCTCATTAGGTAGAAAAGCTTCAGTAATACACACACTTCTCTACAACACAACATATTAATCTCAGGAACTCCCGCTATAACAAATAAATCCAAAGCTCAAGGTTTGATACACAAATGATGGCTTCGATGCAACTTTAAATATTTCTCGCATACCAATTATCTATCCATAAATGTGACATTAATTTTATTCGTGCACAATAACTGAGATTACCCATGGAGGAAATGGTCATGTCATCAAGCCACAAGCTTTTAACTCTTGCAATCTTGTAACTCCTTGTATGATTCACACTGGTCAAGATCACATATGAATGACCTTTGATCTTCTTCTAATATATTAACATGGTTAGCATCAAGATTTTCTTGAGTGATTAATTTTCCTAACCCCTGGCCTCTTACCAACTTGGTAACTACACTGAGTATATAAGAAACAACAATTTCTCTATTTAGATAAGACCTAAAAGCTTGAACAAATTTCACCAATGCATATGCTATTTTTCATTAGTTTCATACTTTAACACTTTAGCTTACATGGGTTTACCAAAGAAAGCTATGGGTTGTTCAAACCCCTCTGAATTCTTTCGCAAGAGCACTACAGCAACAGTGTGGAAAGATGCAAATGAGAATATTTGTATAGGCTTGTCATAATCAAGAGCATCCTTGATGGCTTGCTTAATGTCCTGAAAATCCTTAGAAGGTTCAACATCCCATTGATCCTTGGCCCCTTTTTTCATCATCTTTTTAAATAGGTCTGCAAAATTTAGAAAAATTAGTAACAAACCTCCTTAAGAATTTTACCTGGCCAAAGAGTGACTGCATTCCCTTCATATTTTGGGTTGTGCCACTTTATCTATTGCAGCCATCATCTCTGGATCAATTCTGAATCTATCTTTTGATACAATGTTACCAAGCAATTTCCCTTCCGTCATCCCAAACACAAATTTTATTGGATTGAAGGAAATACCATAATCAAGTGCTCTGAAAAATATTTTGTCTAAGTTTCCACAATATTGTCTTTCCTTGTTTGAATAGGTTGTCAAATCATCCTGATATACTATGAAAAACTTATCAATGAAATCTACAAAAGCAACATCCATGGCTCTTTGGAATGTAGCTCTTGCATCAATTAGGCAAAATGGTATCCTAACATAAACATAAGTTCCCCATGGTGTCGTGAATGCAATTTTGTATTGCTTTGATTCTTCAACCATTTTATGGTTATATCCAAAGAAACCATCCTCATAGACATGATTTCACACCTAGTCACCTTCTGCAACATTGCTTCAATGTTAGGCAAACCATAATTATCTTTCAATGAAGTCATATTTAGATTTATAAAATTGACACATAATCTTACGTCTCCTTTTTTTTCTCGCTGGCACAAGGTTGGAAACCCATGAAGAGTGACTGATGGACTTGATGATACCAACATCCCTCATTTTTTCATCTCTTCTTGCATTTTTGGACCAAGAGTGGGATTAATGGGCCTTTGCTTCATCCTGAATGACTTATCATCATTATTTAAGGGGATCACATGCTGGAATAAATCTTCCCTTTAAGCTTTTAAATCATCATATGACCAAGAAAACACATGCCTATGTTTTCCCAAAAGATCAACTAATGATATCCTTACCTTTGGAGACAACTTCTTACCAATATATATATTTATTGGAGTCTCTATTGTTCTAAGATTTATTTCCTCCAATTCCTCACAAATATGGATAGTCTTCATGCTTATTATTTTTTCTATGTTATCAATAGCCGTTTCTAGAATTACCAAGCCTTTGGGAACCTTATTTGTCTTTAATTGCAATATATCCTTCCCAAATAATGTGGTGCAAGAGCACCTAAGCTAAATCCTATCCCTATGTTTTTTTGTGGCTTGCACTAACCCTAATCAAGTCAGTTGTTTTCTTTTTGAATTTAGAAGGTCTTGCATGTTTGTACCTAGTTGGACTAGACTAGGATCAATTCAACTAGATATTTAAGGTTTGAGTGTGTTTAGTGCAATTTAGCCTAAAATAGGAATTTGGGGTCAAGAATCCTAGAAGGCTTAACATTCCTTAGATCTGTGCCTAAGAATGCCTTTATGATGTTTTTACATCATGTCATAATGATTGGAGATCATTAAACTAAGTTTTAGGCAAAGATGTAAAAGTTGCTAAAATGTTGCTTGACAACATTTTGCAACTTTGCAGTGTTGCTCGACAACATTGTCAAGTTTGATTCCATTCAATGAGTGGACAAGTTAGTTAGTGTAACTGGCCTAAAAACATGGAAAAGGCATATTAAACCATGAGGAGGCCCATTTCCCAAGGCTAGGTGGTGCAGGAGCACTTAGGCTATAGGAACACCTAGGCTAACCTCCATGTTTGTCCATTTTGGCTTGTACTTGACATTAGCCAAGTCAAGATAGGTTAGTTGTATTTAGACCTTAGGAGGTATTTGCTATGTAGGCTAAGTGAGTTAGTCATTAGGACTTGTTATGCCCTGCATCCCCATCCCTACATTTTGTGTGCAAAATGTTGGGTCTCACTTTTTTGCTTTCTGCTTTGGACTCTTGCCCTTCTCTCTTCCTTTGTTTCTTTGTTTTCCTTCCCCGGGTTTTCCTTCCCATGGAGTTGGTTTTGTTTTTATTTTCTTTTTTCCTCATGTCTCCGGGACCCGGTCTCGGAGTTGGTCGTTCTTTGTCCAGGAGCCGGATTCCAGACTCCGGGATTCTTTGCCACGATGTCTTCTTTTCATAAGAAGGTATGATCGCACGGAATCCCCGGGCCCGGAGTCTGGAGGTCGGCTTGTTCCAGAGTTTGTGGAAGGAAAGGTAACTTTCTTTTACCCTAGCTATAAATAGAATGTTAGGAATAGGATCACTAAGAGGGGGGGTGAATCAGTGATCTATCAATTAATACTTTTTCTTATTATTTGAATCTTTACTTAAATTCTTATGTACTGAACTTGAATATCAATGCAAGTAAGATAAATATACACAAAACATAACACCATATATGATTATGGGAAAACCCAATGTAGGTGAAAACCCCGGTGGGAATTAGCACCCACAAATATTTTGTACTAGTGTCTTATGATCTTTGTTAGAAGATCCTTAACCCTGTTAGGAGTTGTCTTTACAATACATGAAGTAGAGTGACCTTGTTAAGGGTCAGACCCTGTTAGGAGTCTTTTACAATAACCCTATTAGGGGTGGTGGACTCCCTGTCCAAGGACTCACTGTCCAAGAGCACACTGCTCAAGTGGTGAAGGCCACAACCTTCTGGATCTTTGATACACATTGTATCTGCAAGGTGAACTGCTGTTGTGACACTGCTTGTCTGATCAGTTCCTTTTGTGCGTGGATGCTTTAACCTCTTGTTAATCACTACAACAATATTGTATGCACTCTCAAATATTCTACTTCAATATATATATCATCAACATATGACAGATATATCTTTGTTGCTTTAACACTCTGCTATGCTTTTCTTATCTCTGGCTTCCGCAACTTTTCCCATCACAAATGACCTTCTATAAGTACTTCCTCAAAGGAAATGAACATGTCGGCTTTAGGAAACCTTTTACCATCTATCTTGATCACTTAAATAACCACGCAACCCTTCATTAATTTGGCTTAACATTAATTATAACGGCTTTACTCAAACCGAATAGACACGTCTTTTCACGCAGTCCGCTCCACCAAATTAGCTCTAACTAATTATCCCGGATGAATTAAGTCATGCAATTTTAACCATAGATTTTTAGGTCACTAAAAATGACTAATCCAAAGGTGCAAATCCTGAGGATTGTAACCACGTGAATTTGGTCTATCGCAACTATGGACCCTATTTGCCCTAAGTATGATCATACCCTTGATTTATGTCCAAACGACCATGTTACTGCTTGGCATAATTCTTTTAATTTCATTGTTTAATATCCTAGGTGATTTTTATCACTAATTTATATTAACTATTATAGCCATACAATTCAAATCAATTTCGACCAATCAAATCAAATCAAA
>MU224132.1:545173-565959 GCA_018584345.1 Thuja plicata | reverse complement strand
GATTATTCTGAGTCTTGTTCTTCTGACTTGTTTTGCAATTCATAGCTCTATGACCAAATTTATTGCATGAATAACAATAACCATTGAAGGGTCTTACCTCTTTACAATTCCTTGCAATATGTCCATGATTGTTATAGGCATAACAAGTATGGTCAACTAGATTGCATTCATCCTTAGGTGGTTCAACATTGTCTTTAGTCTGATTTCCAATCTCGTTAGTGTCTGTGATGTCCTTTGGTGCTTTCATTCTTTCTTGCATGGCATCAATCTGAATTTGTGCTTCATTGTATCCTATATCGCTGGTATCTCCTTTAAACTTTTGGGCATACAACTGTGACTCTATTAGATCCTTTCTTGTGTGTAATTTGTCAATATGATTCTTTGCTACAATAAATTTAGATTCTATCTTTTCTTTGTTGTTTCTTAGCTCCAAGATTTCCATGTTTGCTTGTCTCACTTCTTCATTTAACTGCTTGTTTTCTTTGACCTGTTCATCATAGGCTTCTTGATTGTTATATAGCTTTTCATCCAATTCTTCAATCTGTCCTGTCAGAGATGAATTTTCTTCATTCAAATTTTTGACTACTTCCCCCAAATCATTTGAAGAACAATTCCTTAATTCTTTTTTTAGTTTCTTGATAAGTATTTGCATGCCTTCAACTTTTATTTTTAGATCTTCATTTTCTTTTTCATATGAGTCAAGTTCTTCAAGGGCTGCTTCAAGATTCTTTTTCAGGTGTTTCATTTCTTCCTTATCCATGATCTCCTCAAGTGGTTAAACTTATTTTCTGAGGACCAGAGCTCTGATACCAATTGTTAGGAATAGGATCACTGAGAGGGGGGTGGTGAATCAGTGATCTATCAATTAATACTTTTTCTTATTATCTAAATCTTTACTTAAATGCTTATGTACTGAACTTGAATATCAATGCAAGTAAGATAAATATACACAACACATAACACCATATATGATTACGGGGAAACCCAATGTAGGTGAAAACCCCGGTGGGAATTAGTACCCACAAATATTTTGTACTAGTGTCTTATGATCTTTGTTAGAAGATCCTTAACCCTATTAGGAGTTGTCTTTACAATACATGAAGTATAGTGACCTTGTTAAGGGTCAGACCCTGTTAGGAGTCTTTTACTATAACCCTATTAGGGGTGGTGGACTCACTGTCCAAGAGCACACTGCTCAAGTGGTGAAGGCTACAACCTTCTAGATCTTTGATACACACTATATCTGCAAGGTGAACTGTTGTTGTGACACTGCTTGTTTGATCAGTTCCTTTTGTGTGTGGATGCTTTAACCTCTTATTAATCACTACAAAAATATTTTATGCACTCTCAAATATTCTACTTCAATATATATATCATCAACATATGACAAATATATCTTTGTTGCTTTAACACTCTGCTATGCTTTTCTTATCTCTGGCTTCCACAACTTTTCCCATCACAAATGACCTTCTATAAGTACTTCCTCAAAGGAAATGAACATGTCAGCTTTACGAAACCTTTTACCATCTATCTTGATCACTTACATAACAACGCAACCCTTCATTAAGTTGGCTTAACATTAATTATAACTGCTTTACTCAAACCGAATAGACACGTCTTTTCATGCAGTCTGCTCCACCAAATTAGCTATAACTAATTATCCCAGATGAATCAAGTCATGTGCTTTTAACCATAGATTTTTAGGTCACCAAAAATGACTAATCCAAAGGTGCAAGTCTTGAGGATAAGTGAACGCCAAAACAATCTCTATCGACTCTTTCCACGATCTCTGTCCTATTCTGACATTCACTGGCTGTACGTCTTCAACTTGCTGTATCTTATTCATACTAGCAGATCTGATCATTCTCTCTTAGACTTAGCATGTAAACATACTCATAAGATTATCTTCAAAGGCACATATCATTTGGATAAAAAATGAACACACGCTAATCAAAACTATAACAGTTTGTTCCTTGCTCTGTCATGTTTTCTGTACTTAGCTAATTTCTGATCTTCTGATAATGTTTACTGACTCCAAAACTTCATATGAATTTTTTTCCATAATGAAAACACTAAATAGAATTAATCACATAGTTGGCAACCTCAGTTCTCATGACCGGACTAGTTCGTCCTCCCTCCTCCCCTTCACTAGCAGACATAATGGTCAGGGCAACAGGGGTGGATCCAGAAGAACAAGCAGTACTAAGGGATGCGGGGCCACCCTTAGTTACTAGGAGAAAGAAAAGGCTTAACCCAAAGCCCAAGGTAGAGCTAGAGCTAGGGATGCCTCAGATCCCACAAGTTGAAATCCTTTCTTCTGACTCCCCAGAGCCAGAGAGGGATCTAGAGCCTGCTCATGTCCTGGCCAATCCTCTCCTACAAGATGAATTTGATGATGTTTTTACAACTGACGAGTTCAAAAATTTATAGGGGGACATTGAGCAGCCGGAGGCCAAAATCCCAGAGCAAGAAGAATCTCCAGCATAGGAACTTGCCTATGAACAGGAGGAGTAGGCAGAGGAAGAGGAAGAGGTAGAACAAGAAATTGCCTCCGAAGTCCCAGAGATACAAGACACGGGAGTGGACTAGCACAAACAAAGTGAACAAGTGGCGTCAGCTAGGGGAATTGGACCTTCAGGAGCAACAATAACCTCAGCTGCCGTGTTCCAAATGCCACTCCTGGAGGTGACATTTGGGGAGGTAATCACTGCGGCTCAAACATTGAATCTTGGCCTGATACCTCCCCCATTACCAAAAGATGTACCAATGGAAGAGGAAATCCCAGCAACAGAGGCTGAGGAAGAAAAGGAACAAGAAGATGAAGAAAACCCCGAGTTGAGAAATGAAGACCCAGACATGGCCAAAGATGCAGACGCTGGGGTAGAAGAAACAGGTGTCACCGAAGGAAATATCACTGGTGAACCAAGAGAGATAGGAAAGGAATCAGAGGAGGCTCATCCTGATGAAGGGGCACAGCAAGATATCAGAGAGACAGTTGTAGTGATAGAAATGCCTTCCCCAAACACAGACGAAGTGATGGCAGAGGCTGGAGACTATAGTATCATAGAAGTATCACTGGGGAAGAGGGGAAAATAGGGTGAAGTAGACCTATTAAAAGAAGTAGCCAACGTAGTAGAGACTCGCTATGAAAAGGATGCTCAAAAGCTCAAGGTGGAAAAGGAGAAAAATGCAAACCTTATGGGGTTGCTAACTAAGCTAGCCCGACCTATCAATGTTGTACCTCTGGAGGCCTCTACATCTAATGCACCGTTGCCACAGAACAACATAGACTCGCTAAGGGCAATGAAAAAGAAGGCCAAGGCAGTAGATGAGTGGATCACCCTATAGTTGGGAAATGTCCAACACTTCCTGGTGTCTACCCTCCCAGATCTATATGTAGCCCGCCATGTCTTACATCAGGCCAAAACCACCATCAGCATATGGGAGGGTGACATCAAAAATTATGAGGCATGGAAAGTTGAATTAGAAGAGCTCCTCGGCCTCGGAGAAGATATTGTTTCTGAATCAGGAATTTTGGGGGAAGAGTCCTTCGATTTTGTGAGGACCCAGCACTCTAGACTTGACCTCACATTGGGGGTAATCAAGCAACTGGTGGGGACTCTGTGGAAAAAGATCAATGTAGTACAATATTCTTTTAATTTATACAAGTCTTTTGTTACGAAGGTTTCTGGAGCTAACCCATTCAGCACTGACACTTGCACACTGGAGTAGTACATACTGGGGAAGTTTGATGAGTTGAAGGAATTAAGGTATCAATCCCCAGAGGGAATAGATGGAGCCCAAATGATGAGAATAACTCGCATGATACTTAATGGCCATGATGCAGCAAAGATGGCCGATGAATTTAAGAGGAATGTTCCAGACCTAGGGGAAAAGATTGAGGTGGCTAAGTACCGGTGGGCGGGCCTTAAAGGGGTCATCTCCTCCAGACCTTCAATGATAATAAACAACAATAAAAATTATCTAGAGGCCAGAGAAAACCCAAGTTTTTTTTTGTATTCTTTATTCTTTCACAATGTAAGTTCCCAGATCCCGAAGTTTTGGATCCTATATTTTGTATTCTTTCAGTGATCCATGTCCCAGTCCCCAAGGCCGACTGGTCACATTCGAAGCAGTTAATAAAGGTTGTTAGAGGGTAGTTAGCTACGCTAAGGCACGTCGGATCAACGAGAATTTTTCTGACAGTGGGTCTTCCCGAGGTGTCATCTCAGAAGTACACTTGGCATATTGGAGATAGGGCACCGCTTTTCTCATTTATGAGGCATGTAACCTCGATCCTCAGGGGATCAGATTTCCTCCTTCTCCTTCCTAGCTCTCTTCTTGAGGCCGATTCTTCCACTCCATCTTCTTGTCTTACTCTTTTGACATGTCAGACCTTCTCCGTCTCGAGGTATTTTGTAAAGTGGTGCAAGTAGTACCAGCCACTGGATAATATATGTTATGGAAAGATGTAAAATAGGGTTAGGGTTAGAAAGAAAATGTGTATAAATAATAAGTCCAGCCCTATTCCAAGGGTTGGTGAAATTGATGATTTTGCAGTCCATAGCAATAGAAAAGCACTATTTTCATTTCAATTGCAGAGCTCAATGCTCCTTGGTCTTTAAGCTTTCAGTAGTTAGATGCTCCCTTGGAGCCACCATTGTACCACACACGAGTGCGCGCTGGAAGGAATGTTAGTGAAGAAGAGAGAGTTCTTGCAATGATGTTGTTGGCACTTTGTCTTCTAAGTTAATGGTATTTTATGTTTCATGTTCTTCATGTCTTCTGCTCTGATACTTTAAGTAGATTAACGACCTCCTTTCCCTCGCTACTGATATAATATGAACTGATAGTTGTGTATTTCTTCAGTATTTAGTGTAGTATATCAGAGCATTATTGATGTATTGAATGTTTAAACATAACTATATGTAGATCAAATATTTCTAACTCTGCAGGATCTTTTTCAGTTTATTTGCGTGTAAAATGCTTGGGAAAACCTCACCTATTTGAATCCCCAGAGAGAGCGAGTTGAAGAAACCACCTATCCCTCTCAAAAATAGTCACATCTCCTAGCTGAGCCCCGCACCGTCGAGACCTGACCCTCAGGTGCTTGGAGGCCTGGGGAATCTCATTTCCCCAGACAACCTTTGCAGGTGAAGTTGGCTGATACCCCGATATCGGGTGACAACTTACATCTGCTGGCGAACCCAATCACCAAAGTCCCGTCAATAGAAAATGGCACTAGAAGGAGGGCATTAACTCATCCCCCTCTCAAGATTCTAATTTTACACCTCCTGAGGGTTCCCCAAGCCATAGTTTTAGGAGTCAAACCTTCTGCGGGATTGGGTCTTTCTCCCCAGTGAAATTTGAAAGAATCCTTAGGTCATCCCCAAACCCCAAAAGGTTTGTCAAACTCAAGCCTCCTGCTCGAAAGAAATAGACCCCAAAGACCGCACCGGCCACTATTGTATGGGGGTCTAGTACACCTCAAAATATCCAAACTTCTCAGAAAATCCTGGGAACCAGTGTTCAACTTGCTCAAAATCTAGTTTCCCAAATGGCTGCATACTTTGGTAACACTGGGTCCCCTATGGGAACTTTTCCAGGTGGAGCCAATGACTTACCCTCACACCCGGAGAAGATTTGCCCATGATATGAGCACTTAGGCTCACAAACTGCTGAAGAACACTTATAGGCATACAAAGATGCCGTGAACCGACACCAGATCCAACATGAAGATGTTGTGACCCAGATGTTTCCCCTATCCCTGGGAAAGGGTGAGCTGAATTGGTACCTAAACCTTCCCACCAACTCCATCAATAGTTGGCAGGACATGGAGGACGCCTTCTTGGCTGCCTTTCACGTACATGTGGACCCAGCTTGGTCCCATAGCAAATTCATCTCCATCAGAAAGGAACCTAATGAACCCCTTGCAACATTCAATCATCGGTTCCAATGCGCCTTGAAGCGGTGCACGGGCCCTTTCATTCCATCCCTGGAAGTAACCATACAGACCTATCTCAACATGATGGACCCCTTCGTTGCCACTCTCCTCTAGAGAACAACCGCCGCAGGTGACCGGGATACTTTGGTGAAAGTTTACAACCTAGCCTAGAAATATCTCGTGGACTCAACAAATCCTCGATCGGGATTGGGCAGAATACACCTTTCAACATGATCTCTGGCGGAATAGCATACACTGGGGAATATAACCCCAATTTGGAAATGGGTGCCCTCGCGATGGAAATGAATCCCCCACCACCGCCAATAGACCAGTAGGCCCGGTATGTTTATCCATCATAGACTCAGGAAATACCAGGTCTGGAAGTATTCCCTTGGAATCAGTCGCAGGAGGCACAACAACCTCAGACACAACCACCCGAAGTGCCCTTCTTTCAGTCATCCGTGGCTGGAGGATTGCCGCCCTTGACTCTAAAAAATATTGTTGCCTTCCCAGGGAACCAACAACAACAACTGTCACACTGTGACATAAACACTCAGTTGACCGGTGAGGTTGAACCCCTTTGGCGAATATTTTCCACCCTAACTGTGGACATGGGTCAGCGAAAGGCAGGGTCGTATGCACCCCAGAATTCCAATTCCCAAAGAGGGAATATTTTCTCCGTCCAATGAAATAACAATGTCGAGGGAAGAAACTTCAACAACAGGCCTCGGCCCAACCAATAGCAATGGAACAATAACGTGAACACTGGAGGCCCACCTCTGAACCAAAATTTCAACCAAAATAGTATTGGACCATCACATTTCATACCAGTCACAGACTTCCTACCCATGACCAATTGGTGTAGATTGCACGACACAAGCTCCCACAACGAGGTAAACTATGCCACACTAGAAAAAGTCATCATGATTTCCCAGCTGGACAGGAAACAATTGCAAGATGCTACTCCCCCAGAACCTCTGGTGCAAGAGCCAACTCACAGTGCATTCACCTATGAGACCATCTTCTTCAGATCCTCCAGAGAAGATGAAGAAGAATTCAAATTATAGGGATTCTTTGATGAATCAATCCCGGCCTTTGAGGCAAATTCCTTCACCAACCCATGGCCTCCTTACAACATGCAGAGCCAGGCTGGTAAAGGACCAGTTTACACACCGACATCTCCTACCAAGGAAACTCCTCCCCGGGACAATAAAACTAATCGGCCCGCCCCTCCAAAAGGTTGTAGCTTCAACCAACTGAAAGACCTTGCCGAGGGAAGCCACCAATTCCTGGGAGGAAGATTTGACATTACAAAGGTGTTAGAACAAACCACCACCTCCATGACCTTGATGGAGGTTTTTCTAAACTATCTCGAGCATAAAAAGTCTCTTCTGAAGCTCTTAGGAAACCTAGAGGTTGTCAGTCGCCCACCCAAGACTGTCTCTTTTGAGGATGCTGACGCGGCTGTCTTCAAGGGAAACAATGAGGATCCTCCCTTCCTACTAGGCCTAAAAATCCAAGGCAAAAACATACACAACTGCCTAGTAGACTCTGGAGCTTCGGGCAACATCATGCCCTTATCCATATGCCAAAAGCTTGGATTATGTCCCACCCCATCTAATGGTGCAGTGATTCAACTGGATAAAACTACCGTGAAAATGGTGGAGGAATTGAAGAACGTTTGGTACAGCTTATCGAGGACCCTAGAATAGCCAACATAATTAATATCCAAGTAGTGGACATCCTAGAGACTTATGGGATGTTATTAAGTCAGAATTGGTCTAAATCTTTGAACGGATACTTTTCGACCGACTTCTCCCACTTATGGCTCCCCTGGGAAGGAGAATCAAACAAGATCCGGGTTGAGAGTGAGCCCCAGATGAAGCAGGCCCTTACCAAATTTGGGAAGGTTAGCGAGGTCTTCTTCTCTGAGACTTCCTCGGGGGTGTACCAACCCTTTGAAATCTTAACAATCGATTTCACCCCTGGGGAGGATTCCATATTCTACAGAGAACCCAGGACCTAGAAGAAAAGTTGAGGGTTGAGGTTAACTCTCGAGGTGTCGCAACAACCCCCTCTACACTCTTTTCTAGTACTTGGTGCCAAGTACACTATCAGAAACATTCAGAGTTAGAGTGTGAGCTTTTCCTTTCCGTCGCTACCCGACACATCGACGCCTTTCAAAACAAAGAACATACAATTGATTCCCCGGAACCCAGTATTCCTACTAGAAGCACTTCTTTGGTGCAATTTCCTTGGGAACCTCAATTTCAAACCCCTCTGGAGGCAAACCTCACCCGTGCGCCAACAGTGTAGGAGGAAGCTCCTCCCAAGTTTCCCAAAGGCAATCCAAAGACTACTCCCTCTCCCTAGTTCCAGACTACAAGTAATGATCTGTGGACCCTTAAGTTCGACGAGTCTCGGTCCAAATAGGGTTGTGGGGCCAGAGTAGAATTAATCAACCCAAGATTGAAATCCTTCCTTGCATCCTACAAGTTGCAGTTCAACTACACAAACAACATTACGGAGTATGAAGCTTTGATCCTAGGACTCCTATTTTCATTAAGGAAAGGGATCACCCACCTCCGTGCTTTGGGTGATTCAGAGTTGGTTGTCAAATAGGTTTGGAGTTAGTATACATGTCATGACAAGAGACTGGCCGCATATCACAATCAGGCTTAGAGCCTTATTGAAGATTTTGATGCCTTCGACATTGATCTTATTCCCCAGCAATGAAATTATGCCCTGGATGCCCTTTCTATTTCCGCCAGCACACTTGAGCCCATGGCCAGCTCACGACTCTGGAGATTTTCGGTTGAGATGATCCCCACCCCATCCATTCCAGATAATGTCACCCACTTTCAAGTTTTTGAGGATGACCAGCATATCCTGGCCTTCATGGCCAATGTTGGTGTCTTCAAGGACCATATAGTGGAGGAATGAGACCATGATGATACTGGACAGGGTGAAAAAGATGATGGGATCATGGACCTACCCACTAACACCATCCCTAAGGGGATGGTCGCGCTTGAACGTATCTTTGACTTAGACCCTCGGGGTCGGAAAAAGATGTCATCCTCCTCTGAGGGAGGAAAATTTGAGAAATTAAACATCGGCCAGCCCAGTGAGGAAAATATGATACACATTGGCACCTCCTACTCCCTTGAGGAGAAGGAGAAGATTCTCACGGTTCTTTGAGAATACATAGACGTGATTGCATGGGGATATGAGGATTTTAAAACATATGACACATCCATTATGACTCGTACCATCCCCCTGAAACCTGATGCTAAGCCTTTTTGACAAAAGCAAAGACCAGTCAACCCACTGATCGAGCCTTTGATTTGCCAAGAGGTGGAGAAATTACTGTCGTCCCAGATAATCTTTCCAATCTGGCACACTGCGTGGGTTGCCAATTTGGTCCCTGTGAGAAAGAAGAGAGGCAAAATTTGCCTTTGTGTGGATTTATGAAACTTGAATAGAGCCTCCAAGAAGGATAATCACGCTCTCCCCTCATTGGATGAGGTGTTGCAAATAGTAAATGGATCCCAAATGATGTCTTTCTTAGACAGGTACTCCAGATATAACCAAGTCATGGTTAAGTACGAAGATAGAGAGAAAATGGCATTCACCACCAAGTGGGGAACATTTGCATATCAGAGGATGCCCTTTGGCTTAATTAACGCAAGGGCCACATTTCAGAAGGCTATGGACATTGCATTCGAGGGCCTTGTGAATCAGTGTATAATCATCTACATGGATGATTTGATCATCTTTTACCAGGACAGGCATGACCATTCCGCCCACCTTGCCCAGATCTGTGAGAGATGTCACCGGTATGGAATATCCCTCAACCCCAAGAAGTGCATATTCGGGGTCACCGAAGGAAAATTGCTCAGGCATATTATCTCCGAGAAGGGTATATCCATTGACCCTGAGAGAGTTGAAGCGCTGCTAAACCTACAAATGCCCGGCAACAAGAAAGAGATGCGATCCTTCTTCAGAAAGATCAAATTTGTCTAGTGGTTCATCACTGGATTCGCCGAGATAGTCAAACCACTCAATGAGATGATGAAAAAGGATACCATGTTTGAGTGGAGTCCTGAAGCAAAGTGGGCATTCGCCCAGATCAAACAGACAATAATGGAGGCACCTGTCCTGGCTAGTCTAGACTACTCCCTCCCGTTCTACATTTACTCCTTTGCTTTGCCATATTTTTCCCTGACAGTATTAACTCAAAAGGTTGAAGGGGAAGAATGACCCATAGCTTTCATGAGATCCCCCTTCAAGAATGTCGAAGTCTGGTACTCATCATTGGAAAAGCAGGCATTTTCTCTTGTTCGCACCGTGAAGAAATTCTAACATTATATCCTCCGGAGCAAGGTGCATGCTATCATCCCAGACCAGGCTGTGAAATCTCTGTTGATGCAGAGTGAATTGGGTGAAAGACGGGGGAAATGGATGGCCATCCTTCAGGAATATGACTTGGAAATGCAACCCATGAAGATAGTCTGAAGCCAGGGACTAATTTGAGCAATGACAGAAGAAACTCCCTACATAGAATGTCAAACTTACATGGTAGATTCCATCACCCAAGACCCATGGTATGTTGATCTGGTGTA
This sequence comes from Thuja plicata, assembly GCA_018584345.1. NCBI lineage: Eukaryota > Viridiplantae > Streptophyta > Pinopsida > Cupressales > Cupressaceae > Thuja > Thuja plicata. Next base: position 555,393 of record MU224132.1, on the reverse strand, counting down.
CTTACTGTTAAACAAAAAATGCCCAAAGGGGTTACCTCCCAATAAATTTCATGCTCTGCGGATGAAAAGCGCCCACTTTATGATCAAAAATTCCACGCTTTACCGTAGGAACTACGAGGGAGTGTACCTTTGGTGCATTGACAAAGACCAAGCTGTGAAAATGATCAACGAATTCCACAGGAAGTTTGGAACCAGGCATGGCTTAGCTGACGCCACTACTCATCAAATCCTTCAGGCTGGATACTATTGGCCTGCATATTCAAAGATGTTTACACTCACATTTGGAGATGCCACACTTGTCAGACCGCGGCACACCATGAGTGCAATCCAGCTATGCCTTTACAACCAATCTTCGAGGCTAGGCCCTTCACCCAATGGGAATTTGACTTCATTAGGGAGATCAACCCCAACTCGTCTACCAACCACTGGTACATCCTTACTACAACCGATTACTACACCCGGTGGTCCGAAGCTATACCTTACAAAAATAACACGGTAGACGTAGTTATTAAATTCCTAGAAGAAAACATCGTCACAAGATTTGGAATGCCCTTTGCTTTAGTGTGTGACAATGGTCCGGCATTTTCTTCGCTGCAATTACTTGAATGGACCTATAATCGGAAGATCACTCTGAAGTTTTCCAGCAACTATTACCCCCAGGGGAACGATGTTGCTGAATTGACGAACAAAAATCTACTTGAATTGATCAAACACCTGCTAGAACATAATCCCTGGGATTGGCACCAAAATTTGAGATTCGCCCTCTGGGTGGATCATATTTGAATTAAGGCTTCCCTAGGAACATCCCCATTCCATCTGGTTTATGGCCAGAACCCAGTATTCCCAATCAACTTACAGATCCCAATTTTGCAGTTTATGCAGGAATTCAGCAACTGGGATAATATCATGGAGTTTCGGCTCCTGAATCTAGTGCAGATGAAGGAATAGTGAGACACAGCCCTTGAACATTTCACGCATCATCAAGCAGTGGTAAAATGATGGTTTGACCGTAGAGCCCAATACAAGGCCTTTCATATTTTGGACTTGGTCCTGTTGTGGGACAAGGCCCAGGAAAAGAAAGGCAAGCACACCAAATTCTAATGGCTCTGGCTCAGACCATACCTAATCTTAGAGATTTGGGGGGCAAATACCTATCACCTTAACACCATGACCGGAGAACCTATCCCATTTCCCGTCAATGGACAGTTTCTCAAACATTATTTTGAATGAGGTTGGTTTGCCCAAAGTTGTATTTTATTTAAAGTTCTTGGCTTGTAAATATTTCTTTCTCGGTGCCTTGTTGGGAGGTACCTGGCCTTGTAAATAGTCTTGTTGGCTGTCCTTCGAGACCGCCCTTTTCTTTTGTTATCTTCTTTTTGGGTTTTGGCATTTTTCTCTCCCTTTTGTAAGGATTGGTATGCTTCGCATAACATCTGGTCTCTGAGATGTTGTCTTTAACACGGTGAACTTAGGAATCTATTGTTAACATGGTGGAACCAATCTGGTCCCTGGAGTTATTTTGCAAGTTTGGTAGTACATTATGAGTAATCTTCATCGGATTTATCTCTGGAAGTCTGGTAATCAGTGAAATAAAAATAAGGGACAAGTAATCAGACACATCAAGGGTAGATCGATTGCACTGGTTGGTTGACCCAAGTCTGAACTTTTAAGAGATTCTTTCTGGGTCTAGAGTTTTCCTCCCCCATTCAGCACATTAAGGTGGGAAGAAGGGTGAAAGAAGTACTGCCATTAAATTTAGCTAAGCTTGAGCTTGATGGTGAAAGAAGTACCACCCTCCCACCCAGAAGCATATAAAATAACAAGAAAATGAAATGGGACAAAACTCCAGTCTCAAGGGGAAATGAGAAAATCTGATGGCTTTAGGGTTTGATATACTTAGTGTCTCTTCTTTGCTTCTTCCAGAGGTCATCGGCTTGATTTCCTTCCAAAGCACACACTTCACCACTGATTAAAAGATCATGGACTAAATCACCTATGGCCGGATTTTCTCAGACAAGTTACTCCATATAAGTAAGGTGCTTCAAGTAACGATTTGTTCCAGTTTTTCTAACCAGAGATTCTATAGTTCTCAAATGCACTAAGGCATTTGTCCTAGATATTTTCCATTTTCTATGCCCTGCACCCCCGTCCCTACATTTTGTGTGCAAAATGTTGGGTCCCCCTTTTTTTCTTTCTGCTTTGGGCTCTTTCCCTTCTCTCTTCCTTTGTTTCTTTGTTTTCCTTCCCACGGAATTGGTCTTGTCTTTTTTTTATTTTGTCCTTGTGTCTACAAGACCCGGTCCCAGAGTTGGTTGTTCTTTGTCTAGGAGCCAGATTCTGGACTCTGAGATTCTTTGCCACGATGTCTTCTTTTCGTAAGAAGGTATGATCGCGCAAAATCCCTGGGCCCGGAGTTTAGAGGTCAGCTTGTTCCAGAGTTTGCGGAAGGAAAGGTAACTTTCTTTTACCCTGGCTATAAATAGAAATCACCTATCATTTTCAAAATTATCGCGATTAAAACACTTAAGCGATTTGAGAAAATTTTAGAGCGATATCACAGCGATTTGAGCAGAGTCTAGTGCGAGCTATTTCCGAGTTGTTCTGAACAAATTGTGAGTGGTTTCTAGTGTGGAGTGGTGGTCCTTTGAAGGTAGAATCTATTTCAAAGCATTCATAGGCACCTTGTCTTCCTTCCTTTCTCCGGTTTTCAGGTTGGTTGTCTAGTTTTCCTCCTCTGTCTTCTTGTCTTTTTTGTTGTGTTTTGTTGGCTTTTGCTTGCATTTTCTGTCTTGTTTCTTCGCTTTGTTTTTATTTTTTTGTCTGGTTTTTTTCACCCTTTGGTGGGTCATCTCTACCAGAGGGTTGTCTTCCCTCTATGTAGGTGTAGTATATTCTGTAGGTAGTGTAAGTTTTGTACATTTTATGCATTGTTGTTTAGGGTAGTTGTTCTGCTTCGGCTCGGCTGAAAATTTGTGTGTATTTGTTGTATATTGATGTATATCCTTCCATTTTTCATGTATATACCTTTTGGCCCTGATGTATATATGTTGTATATGATGTATATTTCATGTATATCCACCCAGTTTTGTAACTAGCTCATCGTGCCTCCTCTGTTCTCATTCCCAAAATTTGCGAGCTCGTTCCATGCAGGATACCACCTGGTTGAAACTCGGCTCTCAGCTGGTTTCAACCAGGAAGTTTTCTCTCTCCTCATAAACCAGCCTTAATGACTATCCCATTTACGTCCCACATATGCATTCAAAACTGTCCAAGTGGCCTCCACTTTTTGCACATTCGGACAGTTGGCTCCGCCGCCATCGCCATAACTTCCATTTATTGCATAGCCACATGACGCCCACGTGGGCCTGACAGTTAACTTTTTGCACACCTTTCAACGGTTATTTTTTCAGACTCTGGGTCTCTTACCATCACCCAACCCACGTCTTTCTTTTACTAAGTATGATGAGATCCCCGGGCCCGGATATTGGTTAAATTTCTAAGTTTGCAAAATGTATATACTTTCTGGGATTTTTGAACTAAGCTAACTTTTCAAGGAAAATAGGCACCATGGTGGTAAGATCTCCGGATCCTAGAGTTTTATTTATCTATACATTCTGAGGGTCACCTTGCCTTGCAGGTTTCCAGAACCATATACTTCCATCATGTCTGAGGCTTCCGCTTCTTCACCACCCAGGAGTCTGAAACTTCCTTCTGCAACGGTCGCCAGGGCAGCCATAAAATCTAAGATGGAGATGGCCTTAGAGAAATTGCCTCTCACCATGAAGCACATGAAGGACAACGCCATCATGGGATCAAAGATTGATTCCAAAGTTTAATTAATCACTGACAACAATGTCAGAACATGGCCCGAGATGCAGGCCTTGGTCAAAATGATGTATATTCAACGATAGTCTAGGGATCCGCTAGCGATCAACGTCAAGGACTCTGAGATCCTCAAGCCCACCTATTTTTTGTGCTTAGTACAGTCTCCGGAGTTAATCCTCACACTTGCAGCACATTACAACTCTTCTGACTGAGCCATCATGCTCGCAGCCCCGAAACCCACTAGGTATCCTACTCCTATGGTGTCTCTCGACGCTGCTACCTTCCAAATGGGCCTAGGGATCCCTCAATTTGACAAACCAACTATGGTTACCAGAGAAGATGCCTTAGCATAGTTCAAACCATTGGAGGAAGTAGCCCGAATATACATAAATAACAACTGGCTCAAGACCCCGAAGAGGGATCCAAAGAGAATGAAGCTAGAACTCCCTCGGTCTGAATTTAAGGAAAGTATCCAGATGGGGATAATAGCACTATCCCGAGTCTTTGGGGAACCCCATGCCCAAGAATTTTCAGCATGGATGTACTATTTTCTACTTGGCATCTCCACCAAGGGAGAATATTTTGATTGGGCCACTATCATCTCCAACCATGTAGATTCTCAGTTTCTACAGGTAGTTCAAAAGTGAAAGTTCTATATGACTTCTTATGTTCTCTGGACCCTGGTGCAACAACGGCCTGCCACCAATGGATTACTTACATCGGGTGTACTCAGGATTGGCCTAGGTTAGAAGGCTCCCTGGGACTTTTTTCCACAAATCCAATGGGAGGCCAGTTTCCCCAATTTCTGTCGCGTGAATGACGCCTTCATCTATTACAACCTGCTTACACCTACCCAGGATGCGGGATACTGCCTCTCCATAGAGATGATGGATTTGGTCAAAATTTATGGCCATTATTATATACAGTTCCAGCAACATACATACATAAGGGTAACTGACTTCTCCGAGAAACCTTACTTGTTACCCAAACATTGTGGGAACAAGATAATCCTCCTAGAGTACTACAGACAAATCATGGAGTTGCATGCATTATTCACCTTGAAGAAGGTGACAAACATCCCATTCCCAATCACTTGTGGGAATTACTCTTGTAGTCTAGTCATGGCCAAGGAAGCAGACAACGAGCTCAAAAGCTACAACCTAGCAGAATTCTACTTGGCGCGGAAGCATTTTGATCCGCTCAGAAAAATTGCGTCGGCGCTTCTCCGGGCATTAGAGCCCCACCAATACCACATGGAATACTTCTGGGAAGATTTCAAGGATGACATGGAAGTCCAAAGTCAGCATTACGTCCGGATGACCATGGGAATGATGGAAAGGTTAAAGCTCTAGAGATTTCCAGATGACTTCTCAGACTCCGGATCCACAATAGAACCCCAGTACAAAGCAAAGGGGATTGATAAGTTGGCCCTCCCACCAATGGACCCGTAACATGGTTGAACATAGCCACACCTACTTCAAGAAGGTTTGCCCCGGGAGTGTCCGCAGGGCTGCCCATCCAGTGCCAAAGTTAACCCCGAGAGCTAGAACTTCCTCACAGAGAGAAGATAGGGGAAAAGGAATAATGGAAACCCCAGCTGCAAAGGAGACCCCCATTAAGGAGCAACTGAAACAATCACTGGTAGATTCCCAGAAAATGAAAGATAAATTAATCATGCAGTTGGCAATCCTGGTGCTCATGACCGGACCAGTTCGTCCTCCCTCCTCCCCTTCACTAGCAGCCCTAATGGTCAGGGCAACAGGGGTGGATCCAGAAGAACAAGCAGTACTAAGGGATGTGGTGCCACCCTTAGTTACTAGGAGAAAGAAAAGGCTTAACCCAAAGCCCAAGGTAGAGCCAAAGCTGGGGATGCCTCAGATCCCACAAGTTGAAATCCTTTATTCCGACTCCTCGAAGCCAGAGAGGGAACCAGAGCCTGCTCATGTCCTGGCCAATCCTCCCCCGTAGGATGAATTTGATGATGTTTTTACAACCGACTAGTTTAGAAATTTACAGGGGGACATTGAGAAGCTGGAGGCCGAAATCCCAGAGCAAGAAGAACCTCTAGAACAGGAACCTACCTAGGAACAGGAGGAGCAGGTAGAGGAAGAGGAAGAGGCAGAACAAGAAATTGCCTCTGAAGTCCCGGAGATACAAGACACGGGAGTGGACCAGCACAAACAAAGTGAAAAAGTGGCCATGTTCCATGTTCCAAACGCCACTCCCGGAGGTGACATTTGGGGAGGTAATCACTGCGGCTCAAACACTGAATCTTGGCTCGATACCTCCCCCATTACCAAAAGCTGTACCAATGGAAGAGGAAATCCAAGCAACAGAGGCTAAGGAAGAAAAGGAACAACAAGATGAAGAAAACCCCGGGGTGACAAAAAAGATCCAAACATGGCCAAAGATGCAGACGCTAGGGCAGAAGACACAGGTGTCACCGAAGGAAATGTCGTTGGTGAACCAGGAGACATAGGAAAGGAATCAAAGGAGGCTCATCTTTATGAAGGGGCACAACAAGATATCAGAGAGATAGTCGCAGTGATAGAAATGCCTTCCCTAGACGCGGACGAAGTGACGGTAGAGGCTAGAGACTATAGTATCACAGAAGTATCACTGGGGAAGAGGGGAAAATAGGGTGAAGTAGACCTGTTAAAAGAAGTGGCCAAGGTAGTAGAGGCTCGCTATGAAAAGGAGGCTCAAAAGCTCAAGGTGGAAAAGGAGAAAAGTGCAAACCTTATGGGGTTGCTAATTGAGCTGGCCCAGCCTATTAATGTTGTACCTCCAAAGGCCTCTACATCTGATGCACCACTTCCATAGAGCAACATAGACTCTCTACGAGTGATGAAAAAGAAGGCCCAGGCAGTCAATGAGTGGATCGCCCTATAGTTGGGAAATGTCCGGCGCTTCCTGGTGTCTACCCTCCTGGACCTATATGCAGCCCACCATGTCTTACATTAGGCCGAAACCACCATCAGCATATGGGAGGGTGACATTGAAAATTATGAGGCATGGAAAGTTGAATTAGAAGAGCTCCTCGGCCTCGAAGAAGATATTGTTTCTGATTCAGTAATTTTGCGGGAAGAGTCCTTCAATTTTGTGGGGACCCAGCACTCCAGACTTGACCTCACATTGGGGGTGATCAAGCAACTGGTGGGGACTCTGCAGGAAAATATCAATGCAGTACAATATTCTTTTAATTTATACAAGTCTTTTGTTACGAAGGTTTCTGGAGCTGACCCATTCAGCACTGACACTTGCACACTGGAGGAGTACGTCCTGGGGAAGTTCGATGAGCTGATGGAATCAAGGTATCAATCCCCAGAGGGAATAGATGCAGCCCAAATGATGAGAATAGCTTGCATGATACTCAGTGGCCATGATGCGGCAAAGATGGCCGATGAATTTAAGGTGAATGTTTCGGACCTAGGGGAACAAATTGAGGTGGCTAAGTACCGGCGGGTGGGCCTTAAAGAGGTTAATGAAGATGGAATCTCCCATCTCCTCCAGACCTTCAATGATAGTAAGCAGCAATAAAGATTCTCTGGGGGCCGGAGAAAACCCAAGTGTTTTTTTTGTATTCTTTATTCTTTTGGAACGTAAGTTCCCAGATCCCGGAGTTCTGGATCCTATATTTTGTATTCTTTCAGTGATTCGTGTCCCAGTCCCCAAGCCCAACTGGTCACTTTCGAAGCAGTTAATAAAGGTTGTCAAAGGGTAGTTAGCTATGCCAAGGCACGTCGGATCAGCGAGAAATTTTCTGACAGTGGGTCTTCCCGAGGCACCGTCTTAGAAGTACACCTGGCATATTGGAGATAGGGTGCCCCTTTTCTCATTTATGAGGCATGTAGCCTCGATCCCCGGGGGATCAGATTTCCTCCTCCTTCTCAGCTCTCTTCTCAAGGCTGATTCTTCCACTCCATCTTCTTGTCTTATTCTTGTGACATGTCAGACTTTCTCTGTCTCGATGTCTTTTTCAAAGTGGTGTAGGTAGTACCGGCCACTGGATAATATATTTTATGGCAAGATGTAAAATAGGGTTAGGGTTAGGGTGTGAAGGAAAATGTGTATAAATAATAAGTCTGGCCCTATTCCAAGGGTCAGAAAAATTGATGATTTTGCAGTCCGTAGCAATAGAAAAGTAGTATTTTCATTTCAGTTGCAGAGCTCAATGCTCCTTGGTCTTTAAGCTTTCATTAGTTAGATGCTCCCTTGGAGCCACCATTGTACCACGCACGAGTTATCGCTGGAAGGAATGTTAATGAAGAAGAGAGAGTTCTTTCAATGACATTGTTGGCACTTTGTCTTCTAAGTTAATGGTATTTTATGTTAAATGTTTTCTCATGTCTTTTGCTCTGATACTTTAAGTAGATTAATGACCTCCTTTCCCTCGCTACTGATATAATATGAACTGATAGTTGTGTATTTCTTCGGTATTTAGTGTAGTATATCAGAGCATTATTGATGTATTAAATGTTTAAACATAACTATAGGTAGATCAAATATTTCTAACTCTGTAGGATCTTTTTTAGTTTATTTGCTAAGTGTAAAATCCTTGGGAAAACCTCACCTATTTGAATCCCCAGAGAGAATGAGTTGAAGAAACCAGCTATCCCCCTCGAAAATAGTCACATCTCCCAACTGAGCCCTGCACTGTCGAGACCCGACCCTCAGGTGCTTGGAGGCCTGGGGAATCTCATTTCCCCAGACAACCTTTGTAGGTGAAGTTGGTCGGTACCCCAGTACCCGGTGACAACTTACATCTGCTGGCGGACCCGGTCACCAAAGTCCCATCAACAGCACTAATGTCACATCAATAGCCATTGTTTGTACTTTTCAAATTCTTAGGCTTAGTTGTTAGTTGATTGGTTAGAGTCTTGAATGTGTCATAATCTCATAAATGAGGACATGGATATGCTATAGGGTCTTTAATGTTCTTGGATACTTGAAATAGAGAGGATAGAGGTCCTAAAATGTAGGAAGGAGGCATAATTGAAAATATGCCAAAAGTTGCTATTTTGTTGTCATGACAACATTTGCAATAATTGCAAATGTTGCATGTAATATGGCTACATCAGATTCTCCTTGTTTCTAGGAGTGGGGAATTGACCAACAAGGCCCTACAATAGTGGAAGAAGGTATCTAGTGTATGAGAGACTCAAACCATGTAGGAGTGATTATTCATTGTAACTTTTTTGTGAAGAGCAATACAATTGGCAATTTTGTGTTTTCAGAATTCCTGAGCATTTCCTTGTGACAGTCATACTTTATGGATTGAAAGCTCCAAAGTAATGATTGTTTTGTGTTCTTAGGATTATTACAGACACTTTTCATTCAGTAAGTTAGTTTATTAGAGTTAGTATTCAGTCGTAGGTAAATTGTTTTGTGTTTAAGTAGTTCACTGGTCTTGTCCTGACCAGTTAGTCTAAATATGACTCCCCCATGAAATCTAACCATGGGAAATCTCCAAGAGTAGATGGAAATGTTAGGGTAGTTAGTAGTGTACATATTTGAAGATTTAGGAGTCAGGGAAAGACCACTAGCTATTTTTAAGACCAAGCCCTAGGCGAGCATGCACTATCCGGTTAGTGGTTTGGTGGAGAAACAGTGAGTTTCCATTAGCAGGGGAAGATAGATCTGTACGGTCTGAGTACATATTAAGTTAATGTTTTGTGGTACCTTGACATACTGAGTTGGTCGAGTTCATACCAATCATTGGAGACAAGTTTTGGACAAGTTTAGCATAGTGTTGCAGACTATCCTAGTTTTTAGGCCTATTAGCCCTATAAGACCTAGTTTGTAGGAACCCTATGTACAGAGGGCTACTGAACTTAAAAACTTGAAAATTTATTGTAAGGTGATAAAGGGTATCTAAATATGGTTTTATATTTTCATGTTATTTGGGAAAGTTTGATGTTAATTGGGAAAAACACCCTGGATAGGGCTACAAGGAATTAGGCCTCCTTAAGCCAAAAGTGTGAACTCGATTGCAAAGAGTGAAGAGATCTGTCAAGATGGATTCCAAACTAATAAAATGTGATGTCTACATGTTGATGGACACCCCTACAAATGGATTAAGAATGTTAGAGTGAAAATTGACATTTAGACTCTTCTAAGTGTGAGTGGGATAAGTGGAGAAGTGAAGTACTCATAGGGTGTTAGTCTTTCAAAGGGTGAAGCACAAGTGGAGACTCTTGGAGAAGAGTAAGATTAGGACTTAGTTAATGATCTAATCCTAATAACGACCTAGAGGAGATTAGGATCCTTGAAAATTATAGAGAAGATCTTTTTAGGGGATTGTGCAAGCAAACCCATTGGAACACTTACATCATATTGGTATCAGAGCTTCATTAAAGATCAGGCTTGTGGTGGATGTTTCAGCCTACTGAATC
>MU224132.1:530052-542332 GCA_018584345.1 Thuja plicata | reverse complement strand
GGAATGAAGACCAAGTTCATGTGGAATGAACAAGCCAACAAGAGCTTTGAGTTGCTAAAGGAAAAGATTGCTACCCAACCAGTGTTAGTCTTACCAAGCTTTGAGAAGCTTTTCACAATTGAATGTGCTGCAAGAAACATAGTTATTGGAGTTGTCCTAACCCAAGAGGGTAGACCAGTAGCATTTCAGTCTGAGAAGTTGAGTGAAGAAAAGAAGAAGTATTCTTCTTATGACCTTGAGTTGTATGAATTGGTTCAAGCCTTGATAAAGTGGAGGAACTACTTAGTGCCCAAAGAGTTCATTGTTTATTCAGATAATCAAGCCTTAAGTTTTCTGAATTCTCAAGAGAAGTTGAGCCACAAGCACATGAAGTGGGTTGAGTACCTACAAGCTTACACCTTTAATATTAAACATAAGAAAGGTGTCCTAAATAAAGTACCTGATGCATTGTCAAGAAGAGCTCTTACCATTCAAGAGATTCAGTTGAAGAGCATGGGAATAGATCACTTAAAGGATCTATATGCTGAAGATGAGGACTTTGCAGACATTTACAAGCTATGTGCTGAATACAAGAACCATTTTCACAGTGAGTATGTTGAATATACTTTGCAAAGTAACCTTTTGTTTAAAGGAAATAAGCTATGTGTCCCTAGAGGTTCCATTAGGGAGAACATGATTCAAGAGAAGCACAATGTTGCATTGAGTGGTCACTTTGGAATCACAAAGACACAAGAACTAGTTCAAAGGTTCTACTATTAGCCGAGGATGAATATGATTTCAAGAGGTATGTAGAGAGTTGTATTGTATGTCAAAGAGCCAAGGGTACTTCATCAAATCTTGGTCTTTATCAGCCCCTACCTATTCCCACCAGACCATGGGATTGATTGAGCATGGATTTTGTAGTTGGGTTACCCAAAACAAGACAAGGTATGGATAGTGTGCATGTAGTTGTGCATAGGTTTATAAAAATGGTTCACTTTGTGCCATGCAAGACCACTAATGATGCCAGCCAAATAGCATCTCTATTCTTCAAAGAGATAGTAAGAATCTATGGGTTACCTCAGATTATTGTGTCTGATAGAGACACCAAATTTATGAGTCATTTTTGGAAGACTCTTTGGAAAAGAATGGGCACTAATTTATCCTTTCGATCTATCTACCATCCTCAAACTGATGGATAGACCAAAGTGGTGAATAGAAGCCTTGGGTATCTACTGAGATGCTTGACAAAGGAGTATCAACAACAATGGGATCAATTGATTGGACATGCTGAGTATGCCTACAATGACACCATCAATAGGTCAACAGGGAAGATCCCCTTTGAGGTAGTATATGGTTTACATCCTAGAGGAGTCTCTGAGTTGAGAGACTTGAAGGATGGAGTGAAATCAAGTGGATATGCAAATGATTTTTCTCAAGCCATGCAAGAGATTCATGATACAGCTCAAAAAACCTTGATAGAGAACACCTTGAAACATAAGGCAAAGGTTGATGAAATTAGGAGGACAGTTTTGTTTAATGTGGGTGACATGGTGATGGTACATCTCCATAAATCAAGATTCCAAAAGGGAGTCCCTCACAAGTTGCAGATGAGAAGGATAGGCCCTTGTCCTATCTTGGCTAAGTATGGTGATAATGCTTTCAAAGTAGAACTCCCAGAAGATAGTGGACGTTCACCTATCTTCAACACTGTAGACTTAGTCCACTACAAAGGACCAAAGAAAGACTTCGATCAGAGTCTTCAAGAAGTAATCAAAGATGTGGAGGAGCTACAATTACCATCTACTACAGTCACAAGAGCTGATAGCATACTGGATACCAGAGTATACAAGAAGACCAGAACCAAAGAGTATACAGGGCACTTGATCAAAAGACATGATCCAAAAAATGCAGATGCAATATGGGTCAAAGAATCAGAGTTCAAGAAGCTAGGTATTGATCCAAGCATCATCAATCCAAGGGTGGATTGATCTTTTTTTTTTAGGGAGGATGGTGCAGGAGCACTTAGGCTGCAGGAACACCTAGGCTAACCTCCATGTTTGTCCATTTTGGCTTGTACTTGACATTAGCCAAGTCAAGATAGGTTATTATATTTTGGCCTTAGGAGGTCTTTGATATGTAGGCTAAGTGAGTTAGTCATTAGGACTAAGGTCACATCAATATCCATTGTTTGGAGTTTTCAAATTCTTAGGCTTAGTTGTTAGTTGATTGGTTAGAGTCTTGAATTTGTCCTAATCTCATAAATGAGGACATAGAGATGCTATAGGGTCTTTAATTCTCTTGGATCCTCTAAATAGAGAGGATAGAGGTCCTAAAATGTAGGAAGGAGGCATAATTGAAAAGATGCCAAAAGTTGCTATTTTGTTGTCATGACAACATTTGCAATAATTGCAAATGTTGCACGCAATACGGTTACATCAGATTCTCCTTGTTTCTAGGAGTGGGGAATCAACCAAAAATTCCCTACAATGGTGGAAGAAGGCATCTAGTGTATTAGAGACTCAAACCATGCAGGAGTGATTATTCATTGTAACCTTTTTGTGAAGAGCAATACAGTCGGCAATTTTGTTTTTAGAATTCCCGAGCATTTCCTTGTGACAGTCATACGTTATAGATTTAAAGCTTCAAAGTAATGATTGTTTTGTGTTCTTAGGAGGATTAGAGACACGTTTCATTTAGTAAGTTAGTTGATTAGAGTTAGTATTCAGTTGTAGGTAAAAAATTTTGTGTTTAAGTAGTTCACTGGTCCTATCCCGACCAGTCAGTCTAAATATGACTCCCCCATGAAATCTAACCATGGGAAATCTCCAAGGGTAGATGGAAATGTTATGGGAGTCAATAGTGTACATAGTTGTAGAGTTAGGAGTCAGGGAAAGACAAGTAGCTATTTTTAAGACCAAGCCCTAGGCGAGCATGCACTATCCGGTTAGTGGTTTGGTGGAGAAACAGTGAGTTTCCATTAGCAGGGGAAGATAGATTTGTATGGTCTGAGTACATATTAAGTTAATGTTTTGTGGTACATTGACATACTGAGTTGGTCGAGTTCATACCAATCATTGGAGACAAGTTTAGCATAGTATTGCAGACTGGCCTAGTGTTTAGGCCTATTAGCCCTATAAGACCTAGTTTGTAGGAACCCTATGTACAGAGGGCTACTAAACTTAAAACCTTGAAAATGTCTTGTAAGGTGATAAAGGGTATCTAAATATGGTCTTAGATTTTTCATGTTATTTGTGAAAGTTTGAAGTTAATTGGGAAAAACACCCTGGATAGGGCTACAAGGAATTAGGCCTCCTTAAGCCAAAAGTGTGAACTCGATTGCAAAGAGTGAAGAGATCTGTCAAGATGGATTCCAAACTAATAAAATGTGATGTCTACATGTTGATGGACACCCCTGTAAATGGATTAAGAATGTTAGAGTGAAATTTGACATTTAGACTCTTCTAAGTTTTAGTGGGATAAGTGGATAAGTGAAGTAATCATAGGGTGTTAGTATTTCAAAGGGTGAAGCACAAGTAGAGACTCTCAGAGAAGAGTAAGATTAGGACTTGTTTAATGATCTAATCCTAATAAGGGCCTAGAGGAGATTAGGATCCTTGAAGAAGATAGAGAAGATCTTCTTAGTGGATTGTGCAAGCAAACCCATTGGAACACTTACATCATATTGGTATTAGAGCTTTATTAAAGATCAGACTTGTGATGGATGTTTCAGCATACTGAATTAGTGGGAGAGAATACACGTGGAGGATCAGAAAAAGACAAAGTCATGGTGACTAATGCTGAGCTAGCTAAAAAGGTGGAAGAACAAGAAGAAGACAACAAGTCATTAAGAGAAAGGTTGTCTCACATGGAGAAACTCTTGGGAGAAGTCCAAGACAAAGCTGAGAAGATGAAGGATAAGATTGACCATAAAGAATAAGAAGAAGCAAGGGAGAAAGGAGGGGATATATAAGAAGAAGCTCCAACCCCTGATCCTGTCAGTGATCAAGAACCCTTCTTAAAGGCATTAAAGGCTTTGAGTGGTGAAGCTTTGGAGGGTGTGCCAATATTTAGTGGACTAAAGGATCTAGATTCATTAGTGGATTGGATAGACAGCATAGAGAACCATTTTGAATGTAATGGTATCACAAAGGCCCAAAAAGTGAGTCTGGCCAAGTCAAGATTGAGAGGTTCATCTCTCACATGGTGGAAGTTTGTTCAAACTGAAAGAGAGAAAGAAGGAAAGCGTCCTATAGCCACATGGAAGGGCATGGTGACTAAGATGAAGCAGACCTATTTTATTGATGACTATGAAGTACAGCTACATAGAAGGAGACATAATCTTAGACAAAAAGACTTAGATGTCCAAGACTACACTGAAGAGTTCCAAAAGTTGTGCCTACGGTCACAAGTGGTTGAAGATGAAAGAATCAAGCTAGCTATGTGTATGAATGGACTTAAATGGTCTATTCAAGAAGATATGAGTCTAGTGAACTTCAAAACCATCCACCAATGCTATCATATGGCCTTGAAGATAGAAGAAAAAGGCAAGAGGAAACAAGAAGAAAGTTCTAAAGCAAGAGGTAGAGGAAGAGATAGTAGAGGACAAAGAGGTGGATATGGTGGGAGGAGTTCAGAATCAAGGACACAAGGAGATGTAAAATACAATGAGCAGCAAGAAGTAAGTTCCAATAGAGGTGGTAGAGAAAGGAACTCCAATTTTAGAGGTAGAAGTAGTGGACAAGGAAGAGGCAATTACTTTGCCAATATGAAATGTTACCATTGTAACCAAATGGAACACCCTACCTATAGCTGTCCAAAGAAGAGTATTACTCCTCAAGGAGGTAACAAGAGGACCAATTTGGTCCAAGAAGACACAAGTGTAGCTGATAAACACCTTGAGGTGCCATTGAACTTAGAGAAAGGTGAGAACCTCATGATGAGGAGAACATTGATCAAGGAGCCAATCAAGCAGGAGCTGAGAAAAAGGTGCTCTTTGTTTAGGATCAAATGTAAGGTGATGGGAAAAGTATGTAGGGTTATCATAGACTCGGGGTCTACTAATAATATTGTATTAGAGGAAGTAGTCAGCAAGTTAGGTATGACAAGGATACACCATACTCATCCCTACAAGGTAACATGACTCAATAAAGAGCAGCATGTCTTAGTGAATGAGCAAGCATGGGTAGAGTTTTCTATAGGGAGATATAAGGACAAGGTACTATGTAATGTACTACCCATGGATGCATGTCACTTGCTACTAGGCAAGCCATGGAAATTTTACTGTCAAGCTATCCATGATGGAGTGAAGAACTCCTATACTTTCAAGAACAGAAACATGACTTTCAAAATTCAGTCATTATTAGAAGATGTAGAAGTGAAGATAGTTGGTCCCAATGTAATAATGGTGAGTGAGAAATATTTCTTGGAGGCCATGGAAGAAGGAGAAGGAGTTGGTTTCTCTCTAGTGTTGAATCCCAAGGAAGAGGAAGACAAAACAGTGACGAGGACATAGCTGCCACGGGAGATACAAGAAATGTTGCAGAAGTATGAAGGTATAGTAAGTGATGGAAAACCATCAACCTTACCCCATATAAGATCGATAAGCCATAGGATTGACCTTATTCCTGGAGCTACCCTACCAAATAAGGTGGCCTACAAGATGACACCTCAATAGAATGAGGAAATAGCTAGGCAAATTCAAGAGTTACTAGAACAAGGTCTTATAAGGAAGAGTATTAGTCCTTGTGTTGTACCCACAGTCCTAGCCCCTAAGAAAGGAGGTACTTGGAGATTGTGTACTAACTCCATAGCCATAAATAGGATCACTATCAGATATAGGTTTCCTATCCCTAGGATAGAAGACTTTATGGATTGTTTAGGAGGTGCAAGGTACTTCACCAAGATAGATTTAAAAAGTGGCTATCACCAGATAAGGGTGAATGAAGGAGATAAGTGGAAGACAGCCTTCAAGACCACTAAAGGGCTGTATGACTGGCTAGTCATTCCATTTGGCTTATCAAATGCACCATCAAATTTTATGAGGTTGATGAATGAAGTACTTAAAGACCACATTGGAAAGTTTGTAGTGGTATACTTAGATGATATCCTCATCTTTAGTAAGACAAGAGAGGAACACCTCAAGCATGTGGACTTAGTACTTAAGAGGCTACATGAAGAGAAGTTAATGATTAACTTGGATAAATGTGAGTTCATCGAAATAGAGCTAGTGTACCTAGGATTTGTTCTATCTCATGGTAATCTGAAAATGGACCAGAGTAATGTAGAAGTCATTATGAATTGGCCCACTCCGAGGACAGCAACAGAGGTAAGGAGTTTTCATGGACTTTCTTAGTATTATAGGAAGTGCATAAGGCAATTTAGTGCTATTTGTGCTCCAATGTTGGATACAATCAAAGGAGGAATGAAGACCAAGTTCATGTGGAATGAACAAGCCAAAAAGAGCTTTGAGTTGCTAAAGGAAAAGATTGCTACCCAACCAATGTTTGTCTTACCAAGCTTTGAGAAGTTTTTCACAATTGAATGTGATGCAAGAAACACAGCTATTGGAGTTGTCCTTAGCCAAGAGGGTAGACCAGTAGCATTCCACTCTGAGAAGTTGAGTGAAGAAAAGAAGAAGTATTCTTCTTATGCCCTTGAGTTGTATGCATTGGTTCAAGCCTTGAGAAAGTGGAGGCACTACTTAGTGCCCAAAGAGTTCATTGTTTATTCAAATAATCAAGCCTTATGTTTTCTAAATTCTAAAGATAATTTGAGCCACAAGCACATGAAGTGGGTTGAGTACCTACCAGCTTACACCTTTAATATTAAACATAAGAAAGGTGTCCTAAATAAAGTTGTTGATGCATTGTCAAGAAGAGCTCTTACCATTCAAGAGATTCAGTTGAAGAGCATGGGAATAGATCACCTCAAGGATCTATATGTTGAAGATGAGGACTTTGCAGACATTTACAAGGTATGTGTTGAATACAAGAACCTTTTTCATAGTGAGTATACTGAATATACTTTGTCAAGTAACCTTTTGTTTAAAGGAAATAACCTATGTGTCCCTAGAGATTCCATTAGGGAGAACATGATTCAAGAGAAGCACAATGGTGCATTGAGTGGTCACTTTGGAATCACAAAGACACAAGAACTAGTTCAAAGATTCTACTATTGGCTGAGGATGAATATTAATGTCAAGAGGTATGTAGAGAGTTGTATTGTATGTCAAAGAGCCAAGGGTACTTCATCAAATGCTAGCCTTTATCAGCCCCTAGCTATTCCCACCAGACCATGGGATTGCTTGAGCATGGATTTTGTAGTTGGGTTACCCAAAACAAGACAAGGTATGGATAGTGTGTATGTAGTTGTGGATAGGTTTAGAGAAATGGCTCACTTTGTGCCATGCAAGACCACTAATGATGCCAGCCAAATAGCATCTCTATTCTTCAAAGAGATAGTAAGAATCCATGGGTTACCTCAGAGTATTGTGTCTGATAGAGACACCAAATTTATGAGTCATTTTTGGAAGACTCTTTGGCAAAGACTAGGCACTAATTTATGCTTTGGATCTGTCTACCATCCTCAAACTGATGGCTAGACCGAAGTGGTAAATAGAAGCCTTGGGAATCTACTGAGATGCTTGACAAAGGAGTACGCACAACAATGGGATCAATTGATTGGACATGCTGAGTATGCCTACAATGACACCATCAATAGGTCAACAGGGAAGAGCCCCTTTGAGGTAGTGTATGGTTTACATCCTAGAGGAGTCTATGAGTTGAGAGACTTGAAGGATGGAGTGAAATAAAGTGGATATGCAGATGATTTTTCTCAAGCCATGCAAGAGATTCATGATACAGTCTAGAAAACCTTGATAGAGAACACCTTAGAACATAAGGCAAAGGTTGATGAAAGTAGGAGGATAGTTGAGTTTAATGTGGGTGACATGGTGATGGTACATCTCCATAAATCAAGATTGCAAAAGGGAGTCCCTCACAAGTTGCAGATGAGAAGGATAGGCCCTTGTCCTATCTTGGCTAAGTATGGTGATAATTCTTTCAAAGTAGAACTCCCGGAAGATACTGGACTGTCACCTATCTTCAACATTGCAAAATTAGTCCACTACAAAGGACCAAAGAAAGACTTGGATTAGAGTCTTCAAGAATTAATTAGAGATGTGGAGGAGCTACAATTACCATCTGATACAGTCACAGGAGCTAATAGCATACTGGATACCAAAGTATAAAATAAGACCATAACCAAAGAGTATACAGAGCACTTGATCAAAAGACATGATCAAAAAAATGCAGATGCAATATGGGTCAAAGAATCAGAGTTCAAGAAGCTAGGTATTGATCCAAGCATCATCAATCTAAGGGTGGATTGATCTTTTTGTTTTAGGGAGGATGGTGCAGGAGCAGTTAGGCTGCAGGAACACCTAGGCTAACCTCCATGTTTGTCCATTTTGGCTCATACCTGACATTAGCCAAGTCAAGATAGGTTAGTTTTATTTCAACCATAGGAGGTCTTTGCTATGTAGGCTAAGTGAGTTAGTCATTAGGACTAAGGTCACATCAATAGCCATTGTTTGTAGTTTTCAAATTCTTAGGCTTAGTTGTTAGTTGATTGGTTAGAGTCTTGAATGTGTCCTAATCTCATAAATGAGGACATAGAGATGATATAGGGTCTTTAATGCTCTTGGATCTTATAAATAGAGAGGATAGAGGTCCTAAAATGTAGGAAGGAGGCATAATTGAAAATATGCCAAAAGTTGTTATTTTGTTGTCATGACAACATTTGTAATAATTGCAAATGTTGCATACAATATGGTTACATAGAATTCTCCTTATTTCTAGGAGTGGAGAATCGACCAACAAGGACCTACAATGGTGGAAGAAGGCATCTAGTGTATGAGATACTCGAACCATGCAGGAGTGATTATTCATTGTAACTTTTTTGTGAAGAGCAATACAGCCGGCAATTTTGTGTTTTCAGAATTCCCGAGCATTTCCTTGTGACAGTCATACTTTATGGATTGAAAGATTCAAAGTAATGATTGTTTTGTATTCTTAGGAGGATTAGAGACACTTTTCATTCATTAAGTTATTTTATTAGAGTTAGTATTCAGTCATAGGTAAATTGTTTTGTGTTTATGTAGTTCACTGGTCCTGTCCTAACTAGTCAGTCTAAATATGACTCCCCCATGAAATCTAACCATGGGAAATCTCCAAGGGTAGATGGAAATGTTAGGGGAGTCAATAGTGTACATATTTGTAGAGTTAGGAATTAGGGAAAGACAAGTAGCTATTTTTAAGACCAAGCCCTAGGCAAGCATGCACTATCCAGTTAGTGGTTTGGTGGAGAAACAGTGAGTTTCCATTAGCAGGGGAAGATAGATCTGTACGGTCTGAGTACATATTAAGTTAAGGTTTTGTGGTACCTTGACATACTAAGTTGGTTGAGTTCATACCAATTATTGGAGACAAGTTTTGGACAATTTTAGCATAGTGTTGCAGATTGTCCTAGTTTTTAGGCCTATTAGCCCTATAAGACCTAGTTTGTAGGAACCCTATGTATGGAAGGCTACTGAACTTAAAACCTTGAAAATGTCTTGTAAGGTGATAAAGGGTATCTTAATATGGTCTTATGTTTTCATTTTATTTGGGAAAGTTTGATGTTAATTGGGAAAAACACCCTGGATAGGGCTACAAGGAATTAGGCCTCTTTAAGCCAAAAGTGTGAACTCGATTGCAAAGAGTAAAGAGATCCCTCAAGATGGATTCCAAACTAATAAAATGTGATTTCTACATGTTGATGGACACCTCTGAAAATGGATTAAGAATTTTAGAGTGAAAATTGACATTTAGACTCTTCTAAGTGTGAGTGGGATAAGTGCAGAAGTGAAGTAATCATAGGGTGTTAGTCTTTCAAAGGGTGAAGCACAAGTGGAGAATCTTGGAGGAGAGTAAGATTAGGACTTAGTTAATTATCTAAGCCTAATAAGGACCTAGAGGAGATTAGGATCTTTGAAGAAGAAAGAGAAGATCTTCTTAGAGGATTTTGCAAGCAAACCCATTGGAACACTTACATCACTAGGTGGTATGAAAAAGAATTGAATTTGTTTGATTTTTCTCTGCAACTCTGTGTTTAGTATACAGTGAATGTTTTTTATTTCATGCATTAGTTAATGGATTGAATCATTAATTTTTGTGTTGGATTATTCTATTTAGGATAGTTTTAGTACGTTTGGATTGGGTGTGAAGTTTCTAGGTGTTCATTTGCATAGGTTAGGAAACTATTGTATTAGTGTACAGTCTGTTGGTGTTGTTCAGGTAGTTTTGAGGAAAATGGCTCCCCCATAAATCTCCACTGTGCATTTCATAATGGAATGGAGGAATATAGAAGGGGAGCCTTTGTATAGTTAATATATGGGAGGAGAGGATTAGGAAATTTGTTTAGCTAATTTTCATGGCAAGCCCTAGGCGAGATTGGAGTACCCAGCTAGGAGATTGCTAGTGATTAATTATGTTTGATTGTAGGGATACCATTGGGAGAAGGAAACCAAGAAACATTTTGTAAACTTAGAGGTCATACAGACCCCTCCTATGAAGGAGAAGGCTCTAACAATCCATCTTGATACATTTCCAAGCATAAATCATCTGACTGCACTTATTTAGCCCAATTAGCCCTAGTTGTCCTTAATTCTAGGAATCTATTGTACGGGCACCCTATGACCCTAAGACCTAAAAAATCCTTTGAGCCTTGTAAAAGGGTATTAGAATCCCCACTTTGTTTTTGGGGTTGTTTGGGGTTATTTTGCGAGAATTGGGAAAAACCTGTTAGATAGGGCTAGTAGAGGCATTGGGTCAAAAAGCTATGTTACCCAGTTACCAATGGGATCATATGGAGCCTAAGAATATGTTGAGCATGAGAAATATCCTTGCAGATATTTGAGGAGTTGAGAAGTGCAAAATGTACTTGGAACCATCCAAGAAGGAGTGTAGTAAAAACTAGTGATAGTTGTTTCCTTGTGAAGCACAATAGTTCCCTACTCTAAGAGTGGTATTGGATTAGTCCTAGAATAGTGAATTAAGGACTAAAAAGGCCCTAAGAGGAAGCATATATTCTTGAGAAGGCTAGGAATAGTGGAGGTCCTAGTAGGCTTGTGCAAGCACACTTGGTCACATCTATCATAAAGTATCTTTCCCATCCATACTTTCTACATATCCACTAAACTCAATATCTTGATTACAGTATTCTCCCTCACAATTCAAAAATCTGAGAATGTCAATGTCATCATCAAATACTTTCCAGTTCTCAATATTGTCAGGTACTAAGGGCCTAGTTTGCACTTTAACCTTTGAATTCCTGCAAATGTGATATCATCTAGCTTGAGAGAAATATTAGCTAGGATATCTACCAATTTTTTGTTTCTTCTATCCATCCAGTCAATCCTAAAAGCATCAAAATTTGCAATGTCATCCTAAACAACATTCCTCTATTGTTTCAATCTCTTCTTCTTAAAAGCATATTTGGATCTAACTTGGGATATGACCAATTCTGAATCTCCAACTATATTAAGATTCTTAATTCCATGTTTAGAAGATAATCTCATCCCAATCAACAATGCTTCATACTCTGCAACATTATTTGTACAAGTAAATAACAAAGTGAATGAAAACTTCAAAGTCTTACCACTAGGATAAATTAGTAGGAAACCTACACATGAACCCTCCATTGAACTTGCACCATCAAAGTACATAGCCCAAGGACTATTTGATGACATGTAACTGATTAAATGGTTGACTATATTAAGTTAAAGATTATGCAAGACATTAAAACAACTAATGGTTTGTATTGTCATTGATGTCAACTTTATATCATCTATATGGTCATACACACAATGCTAAAGACTTTAGAGAATGAATGGAATAAAGGTTATGCTTTCAGCAATGCATAAAAGTCAAGTATTCACTAAGTGACAGACTACACCGACGGAGTGCACACCATCGGTAAAGACAAAGATAAAGTCACAATGATGCCCAACAAGCAGAAGACAGTGTTGCCCGATGAAGCAGAATAAAAGGATGTCTGACAAGCTAAAAATAGTGTTTCCCAATGAGCAAGATCCAATGATACCCGACGGACGGAGATCCTGAAGCGACACTGATGGAACTGGCAGTTGTCACCGATGATGAACTGCAAAATTGACCAATAGAACAGAGAGATTAGAAAATGACAAAATATCTAGCTGGCAAAGCTAAAAGATAGAATTAACTAGTTGTTTGATTTTTTT
>MU224132.1:498920-530002 GCA_018584345.1 Thuja plicata | reverse complement strand
TTAAAGATGATTTACACAGTTGGCAAGAAGATAACTATGAGATAAATCAGGAGTTAAAGCCGTAAATCAATTTGGCTGGATTGTTTTTCACGCCAAGAATCAAGAACCAAGAATTAAGGAATATCATCTCTATTTAAGAGACAAGCATTATTCATTCTCTGTGTGGTCAATAAGAAATCAGATACACGGGGGAGTGAACTAATAGAAGATGCTAAAGAAAAACTGATGAAGGATTAACTTCATGCACTCCTAATCAATCAAGCTGAGGGAGAGCTAAAAGATTCTGCAAACACCAACAGACTGTAAAGCACATCATCACAGAGAAGAAAGAGTTAAGTACAAAGGAATTGTATTGATACATTGATCAGAAAGATATTGTAAGTAAATAGATCTAAAAATCTGTAATTCAGTTGCATTAGAAACAGGTCATTTTGTTTCAGTTTAACCATTGAAGCATTAAGTCTCTTAATAGAGCAGGACTTAATAGTCTCTTGTAATTGAGGTATATCCTAACAGATTACCAGAAGGTTGACTCATGATAGTAGCACTGGTCTTACCTAAAGCCTATTGACAGTCTAAGAAGGAGGATGATTCAAGGATGGTAGCAAGATATGCATAAAGCCTATTGATAGTCATGAGACTGATTCAAGGATGGTAGCGTAGATGCCAGATACTTAGTGACAACCTATGTATTGAAAATCCTCTAAACAAGGTTGCACTTAACAGTGTGTTTGTAACCTTTAACAGGGTTGGCTCCTAACAAGGCTCACTTCAGAAGAGTGAAAATTTGGGGTACCGGTCCCAGTGGTTTTTTCCCTTAAAAGGGTTTCCATGTTAAAATCCTTGTGTTATGTGTGTATGGTTTATTACTTTATTGTTTTACATTCTACATATGCACTTATGGATTGACTGGTATACTCTACATATTTACCAAGTATCGGTAAATACATTTTACTGCTTATTGGTTATCAAGGAGAAAAAGGACAGACAAGGTAAACCGACAGATAGTTATTTATTTCAAGTAATTCAAAGGCATACATCTTGTAGGGACTTAATAATTTTAGAAGTACTGATTGGTGGATTGAAGTTTGAAATTGGATAAATTTTTAAGGCCACTGATTCACCCTCTCCCCCCCCCCTCTCAATTATTACTAACACTATTGTCATCAGATCTACTATCATATCTTCAACTTTAATTTTTTCCATATTAGTGTCAAGGAAATAAGTTATATCCTCATCTTTACCAAGCTCAATCATCAATATTAAAAGTAGCAAAAAAAATCACATTCCAAACTACCTCTCATAGATGTACTCCATTTCCTATATAATAACATGTCATAATGAGGAGGAATATCTACAACAAGAACACTCATTTTCAAAATATTATTAGGATATGCAGCCAATTTATATGGTACGACCTTGATGGTACCAATGACAAGTACTTCTCTTTAATCCATGGCTTGACATCTCCCATGAGACAATTGAATTAATGTGTACCTTGGATCAATTTATTGTTATTATGTCTTCATTGTTCAAAAAAAATACATTAACATTACCTTTGTTCTGTGTACCTGATGCAATCTTACTTCCATAGCTTCAAATGATTTTGAACATTACATCCTTGAATTATAAGTTGTGACCTTTAACAAGTAGTTGTCCAAAACTCAAAAGATTATGCCTCAGACCTTCAACATAAAAGAAATCATTAGTATTGTTCTTATCATCAAGTGTAACAAAACCTCTACCTCTGATCATACAAGGGTCAATGTTACTTAATTTGACAACACTACCATCATAATTTTACAAGTTCAAAATTTTGATTTTATCTCCAGTCATGTTATGTGAACAACCACTGCCAATAACTCGTTCATATTTATTATCCACATATGAAACCAAATATTTTTCTTCATTCAAGAAACTAGGATTTTCATCTTAGATAGAAATAAACACAATCTCATCTTCACTATTTAAATATTTATCATCGGTTACACCTTCATTAATAACATAATAACACTTCTTATGATACTTACATGTGAATTTCTTAGGCTTGTACATAGGCCCTTTATTTGGATATATTAAAGTGATATGATCAATATTATTGCATGAAAAACATTTCAAAGGTAACTTTCCTTAATACTTTCCAACTTCCTTAGATAGTCTCTTAGGAATTAAGGCTTCAAGTTCTTCAAGATTTCTTTCTTCATCCTTAATTTCTTCCCATTCCCTAGGATATCTGCATAAATACTTAGACAAACTTTATCCAAGGTCATATATTTTCTTATCCTTTTAAATAATAGCTTTAAATGTACATTCAACTTTAGGAAGACTATCTCCAAATTCTCTCATTCCAAAAGGAGATAACTTAGCAATCAATGTGTCTCTTGTTACAGGTACCATGGTTATGATTTATTCAATTATAGCAACTTTGTGATTGTAAGCAAGAGAAAAGGATCTTAGTATCTTAGAAAAGATTTCATCTTCATCCAATGTTCCACCAACACATCTGATTTCACAAACAAGTCTAGTCACCTTCTACTCATAAGAAGTAATATTTTCATCTTCTCTCATCTTCAATGCTTCATATTTCCATTTCAAACTTTGTAGCTTGGCTTGATTCACACATTCATCTCCTCCATGTAAAGTCTCTAATTTTTTCCATGTTTGGTGTGCAGTCTTTAATTCCATGACATTAGTATATTATACATCTGACAAGGCACTCAAAAAAGCTTCTTTTTCTCTCATATTGTACTCAAATTGCTTTTTCTCATCAGGAGTCATAGTAGAAAGATTAGTAGGAGGGGTGTAAGACATCTTAGTGACTTCCCAGTACTCTTCTCCAATGCATCTCAAGTGACTAATCATTTGACCCTTCCATACAAGATATTTTTTGCCTTCAAATCTCAAACTCTCCTTCTTAAAGGTTTCCAGACTGGATTTCCTCAAGTGGTCAAGCTTCCAAAAGAGGACTTAGCTCTGATACCAATTGTTAGAATAAAGGAAACACACACAATTGAGAGGGGGTGAATCAGTTGTCCCAAAAATTCAAACATTTAATCCAAATGTTAATCTTAATCTCATATATGAGTGATAAAGATTAATGCAAAATTATATCACAATACTCAACACATAATACTAGAAAAATTTTGACATGGAAACCAGGTTAAGGAAAATACATGGTGATGATAAAACCCACAAGATAATGTACTATGTTAAAAGAGCTATACCAATTTAGGAGTATTACAAAGTAAATGCACATACATTCAGGCACCTTTCCTAGAGCTCATAGCTAAAATATAAAAAGAGCTTCGACCCAAATGAAGGCTCACCACCTTACAACAATCTTCGATTACAATTCACAATAGACAAGAGTCCACAACTTAAAAACTAACTGATAACATCTATGTTATGTCATTACAGTTCCAATGAAGTACATCAAATTTCTATGTCAATTGCATATCCAACTCTTACCTCTTCACACACTCTCACCATCATCACTCTCTGACATACTTTACAATAACAACTGATTACATCCTTAAGTACATTACATCAATTTTATTTCCACTAGGTCATCCAATGACCTAATTAAAAAATCTTAATTCATTATAGCTCAATATATAATGTGGTCCATTGAATATTGGATGACACAACAACTATCAATAATAACATCCTCAAATACACTCCACATCCATAAATCACGTCATGATCCTTCACAACATGATATGCCATCAAGTCGGCCAAGAGCAATAAGAACAAAACTTTAAATGAAAATCATAAAATCCAATCACATAGCCCAATGTAGTCCAACAAAACAAATAGGACACGATCTAGAAACATGAAATGCCACGATAGAAACAAGAGAAACTCTATCTTAGATTTTGCAATATTATTTTGAATAAACAACTTCATCACTACATCTTCATGCTCAATTTCATAATCATTGAACATATCAGTAAAATTATTTAAATTTTATTCACAAGTTATACCATTATTCCCAACAAACTTAGTCGATTTGTCCCTTATCTCATTTGGAAGAGGGTTAGAATAACCATGAATACCAGTAAAGGAATGTTGTATGTACCTTTCAATGTTGATTGGTCTCCATTGGTAATGTCCAGTCACATCTTGGCCACTGGTACTAGCTCCCATATTTGGCTTAGTAACAAGAATTTGTGAAAAGATAGGTTGTGGAACATTAGCTCCTTGGGAAATATATGGCATAGTTGTAGTAGAAAAAGTATCATCAAAAATAGGTTTAGCAGATTGTTTCAAGAACATAATCTTCCTTTTCATTTCTAATGTTGTTCCTTCCATCTCCACCTTCTGCAATTATTTTGCAAGAATCTCATTTTCTTTTATTTCTTTCTCCAACTCAATGTCCAACTGAGACATACCACCACCCACAAGACACTTATTAACAGGCTCATTAATAACTATACCAACAATTTTTTAATTTCCTTTATCCTTGTCACCCTCATTATTTTGAGGTGTTGTTTTATTTTGTGGGATAGAAATATTCTTAGGCTTTCCAGGATTGTAAATCTGGCAAACAAATAGGCCCTCAACATCTTACTCAGGTTCTTCATAATTTATGGCTTTAATGTCATCCAATTGTTTTAGAAGTCTTGTCTTTTCAATTAAGGCATCTCTAACTTCCTTTTCTTTCTCTCTATTTTTTCTATCTATGAAGGAAATTTTCTCATTAATTTTCCTCTTCAAGGAATCAAGATCCTCAAAAAATTCATCTAAATCATGAAAATTACTTTTTGACTCTAAGGAGTCAATTGGGTTTATCTTTTTTTCTTCATTTTGAGCCAACATACGTGTAAAATGAGATAAACTACACAAAGGAGATGCATCAACAGATTTTCTATTCAAGACATCTCTACTTTATCTCCTCGATCTTCTATTGTTATTATTATAAATTGTATGAGTTACTCCCTTTGTATGTTTTGGTTCTTCCTCCTAATGAACAAGATAAGAAAAGAAGGTCTCATACACTCCAAGCTCTATAGGCTCAAATTCCTTATGGAGACTTTCACTATTCTGAGGTATAGTATTGAAACAATTTCCTATACTTGCTCCTCTACTTTTGGGTTTCCATGCTGGGGGAGAACTTCTTGTTCCTGGATTTCTCCATGGGTATCCACTCCTTGAATTATTTGGAAGTTCACTCTCTATTTTTTTCTCAGGATGTTGCTTCGCCCAAGATCTTGTGACTTTCTTGCTAATCTTGTATTTTTGAAAATACAAAAATTGTTTTAACCTAGCACTGATGCAAAGATTCGATTCGCCACCCAATATAAATTGGGAAATATTTTTATGAAAAATTGTAAGAAAAAATCTTACAATATCACCTAATACAAAACAAACTTGACTCCTCACAAGATATCAAACTCGGATGATAAATATTTATATCTCAGACATAAAATAATATCTTTCCACCCCAAACTTTTGAAAATACAATATCAACTCTGTGCAATCTGATGGACAGACTAACTAGAGTGAAATCAACAAGGGAAGGAGCAAGCTATACTACCACCCTTATCAATTATACAATTACTACACAATTCCCCAGCAGAGTCGCCATTTTGTTGGTTCCCAAAAATGGTTTTATGTTTCAAAATCTACCAATACTCTCACTACAAATTCTAAAGAGTTGCTAACTCCAATGGTCAAATATCCATGAATGACTAGACCAACTAATCGGGATTAAACCCTCCCTAAAATTTTGGCTCTACAAGACCAAGGTGGGAAAACCTAAATTCAGTATAATACTACTCTCATTAAACAACCCTTAATTTGATAAACAAATTATCTCTTAACAGGGTCAACATTAACAATAAAATACTAAGTAAAAGCTAATTACCCATTAATTATCAATTTTTATGGAGCATGAGATACAAATACCATAGACTAAACTAAAAAATAAAAATATTTTTATCAAAAGATGGTATAACCATATGACATGAACCAACAAGATAACAATTATAACATATTTAGATTAGTGCCTTATCCTTTGAGCAATACTCTCAGATCACAACCCCTTATATGAGAGAGATAAAAATGCTATTGTTAGAATTAATCTTTCCTTGGTAACTATGTAATTAAAATATATACCAAGGTCATGTCTTATATTTGTAATTCCTTTAATAAAGGAAATTAGATATTCCTCCTTAAGAGGATTCCTACACATGGCACACACCAAATGTGAATGTGGCATACATTGAGTATGGGAGTTACATGCAAACTCCTCCACTCATCTCTACTTAAGAGATGACTCTCACACACTTATTAGGGTTCTAGGGTTCTCAATTGGTTCTAATTTGGCTCTCACGAGTTGAATAATCTTCTCTCTTTTCTCACTTCTCCTCACATTCTCAAATTTTCTCTCAATATTGTATTGATCTTATTGCTCTCATTCTTTAGGCTTTGTGCCATATTCATATTATTCACAAGGGATTTTTTTCTTTTTTTCCCCTTTCAAAATCTTTGAGTTCTTGTCTTGGTTCTTGGAGCATTTTGGTGAACTTGTGTTTGATCTTTTGAAGGAAATCTCTCTCTCTCTCTCTCTCTCTCTCTCTCTCTCTCTCTCTGTATTTGGTAAATCTCTTCCATTGCATACTCTCTTGGATTATTTCCTTATCTTTTTCATTTTACTTTATGTTTCTAACATGGTATAATAGCTGGTTTAATCCTTGTTTGAGTGTTACATGCAGGAATAGTTGAAAGATATCTTTGTTGAAGAGAAGAAATCAGTTTTTTATTTATATATCTCTTTGTTTGCAGATTTATTTTTTTCTAGATCTAACTTTGATTATATTTTCTTTGCTTCTCTTTTCTAGTTTTTCCCTCTGTCAGGAAACCGCAAGGGAAAGATTTCAGTTTTGTATGTTCTAATCGTTATCATTAAATCAATTTTCATATATATTTCTAACGTGCAGGTTATTACATATTTATATTTGATTTTTTTGCAGAACTTTTTATTTCACTATATCTATTTAAAATCTAATCTTCTTGCATGCATATTTTTTTTAACATCGTTCTTGCAGGATTTGTGGATGTTTTGTTTCTAATATCTAGTTTTTAATCTCTGGATATATATATCTCTGCATGTTTATCTTATTTCTAACCTTTTTCATCTCTGTTTATTCATTTATATATCTCTGTTGCATGTTTATTTTCTCTATTTCTGATTCTATATCTAATATTCTTATGTTCATATTATCTGTAATCTAATCTTGATCAACATATTGTTCCTTCTCAACGTAGCTTTGAAAGGATCTCATTTTTTCTATTACAACTTTCATATCTCCATTTTTATTTATATACTGATTAGTATTCATCTTTTCCTTGGTTATTCTTGCATAGGATTCATAAGGCTCAGGAAAATATTAAAAATAACTATTATTAACATTGAATATATATATTGATTCAGATTGTCTCTCCATCTTCTTAGCTTTTTTTTTCATCCATTCACAATTCCTCATGCAACATTATTTATTTTATTTTCTTTACCTAGCGCAACTTCTTTATTCCATCTTTGTGCAGCATTAGTAACTTTTTCCTTTCATTGCACATCATACTCTATTCATTGTGCAACATACTTTATTCATTGTGCAACTTTTTCTTTCATATTCCCCCTATGCAGCCTAGCTGCTCCCTTAGCTCCTTCTCCATGTGTAGTTGTGTCTTCTCCTCTCTTGCACAATAGAGGGAGTGGCTGAGAAGGCCTCCCTCTCTCCTTACCCTCCCTTCCCCTTCCTGTGCTACTTTTTGGTAGCTTGACCATGTCTTTCCCTGCGCAGTATTCGTGTTGCTTCTCTCCGCGCAGCAACTTCTCACTTTGTCCTCGCTGCCTCTGTCCACCTCTACACGTCATTCTCATTTGCTTCTCTTTGCGCAGTTTCAAGGCACTGCAGTTCAAGGCGTAGAAGTCTATCTGATGTCCTCCTTTGTGATTTTTTTGGGTTATGTCAGCCTTTCTTTATTTAGTTCTCTTGTCTTATATTCTAACGTTTTATGTTGTGCAGGGACATTGTCATTTAGTAAAAAAAGGTTATTCATTTGTTTTTTTTATCATTATAACATTTTCTGCAGGTTTCCCATTATTCTAACATTTTTCTATTCTCCTGCATGTTCATTATTAGTTTCTTGCTTCATTATTATCTAAAGTCATTCAAATTCATTTAAATATTACCTCTTTTAATCATTACTCCAAATTTATTCAACTTTATTTAACTAACAAAAAGTTTAAACGTTAATACAAATTTCCTATTCAATATTTCTTAATATCGTTTCATTCCTAATTTCATCATATCTATTCTAACTTTATTCAATTACTTATTCGTCATTTAAGTGCAATATAAATTAGTTTCATTATTTAATTAGAATATTTAATTTTTTTTAATATTTAAAAATTCTTGTATATTGGTATTTACTAATCACGTTAAATTGGCTTTCTAGCTTCATTATTATATTCTGCAACTTGTATTTTAGTTTATTTTAATTCATTATGTCGGCTTTAATCCCAGAAGTTAAACTAAGTACTTCCAATTATCATGTGTGGAAGACTCATATGAGATTTATCTTTCATTTCCGGCATATCATTGACGTTGCAATTGAACTCACTTCCATTCTTCCTCCTTTTGTTCCTTAAGCAGTAAAAAATGAATGGAATGATAAAAATGATGAGGCTCTTGGCCTTATAGGTCTTTCCTTAAATCCAGATTTATATGTCTTAATTACCCATTATACCGAAGCACATGCAGCTTGGGCAATTTTGCAAAATACTTTTGATACCGTCAATGAATCTTGAAAGATTCAACTCTAAGATCAATTGGAGGATCTCAAGTATACGAATTTCTCAACTATGAATGAGTTTTTGCTTAAATTTGATTCTATTCGAAGTCAATTAACTAGTCTAGGAATAACGTTATCTGATATTTGGTTAATTCATATCATCTTAAAAAATGTCTTCCTAGACAATTTCAGCAATTCATTGCTAATATTCATTCTCAATTAGCTCTTCCTTTGTTAGAAAATCAATTAACTTATGCTATCTTTCAAACACTTTTACATTAAGAAGAGGCTAAGTTAATTCAATTTGGGACACTTAAATCTAATGAACATGCTTTCATGTTTAGATCGCATAATAATAGATCAAGTTATAATAATCCTCCTACTGGTTATAATAATAATAATAATCATCCCCATTGCAATTATTGTGGGAAAGTTGGTCATGTGATCACTACTTGTTTTAAGAAACTCAAACATAAGAAGTCATCTACTTCTAAATCTCATAATAATAACACTCGTCATGCTTTTACAATTTGGTATGGGATGTCTACTTCTCACTATGATGATAATACTATTTGGGATGAATATTATGATGATGGCTATTCTTGGAATAATCCTCTTGATTACTATCTTCCTACTCAAAATGATTATATGTTCTCTCCTTATGATGCAAGGTAATTTGATGATCCTTGCTCTCATGTTGATGATATTCTTGAATAAGAAGAGGAGATTATCTCTAACTTTCTTAATGTTACTTTGCAATATATTTTTATTACTCAAGATGAAATTCATGATGATAGTACTAATCCTATGACTCTTGTGGAGGTTAATGATAATGGTGGTAGCTCTCCTCCTCTTAATGTTACATATTATGATGATTACATTACAAATTTGTTTTATGCAACTGAAGATAACATTCCTGATTATATTATTGATGATTTGCAATATAATTTTTCTTTTCAAAGTGTTACTAATTCAGCACTAGGAGATCCCAATGATGGGCTCTCTACTAGTGGTTCTTGCCTTATTGCAGGCTTAGTTGTTGATCATGCTCCACCTCTATTTTCTACTGGAAATGAATATACAAAATGCACAAATGCATCTCGAGAATCTCAATGGTCACTTGAAGATTTGGGCCCTCCTCTGCAAGAAATTATATCCTTGTATTTTCAAATTTCTATCCACTTAGCAAACATTCCTACGTACCATTCAAGCTCCACCGATCCAGTTGAAGAAATACATGATGAACAAGTTGTCAACAATCTATTGAAGACTCTTTCAAAAAAAACATCTCAAAATCATTGTAAACATTTGGTTGTGATACCTATTGATCTCATCTCCCCAAGTAAAGATTAAAGGGGGATGTTAGAATTAATCTTTCCTCAGTAACTATGTAATTAAAATATATACCAAGGTCTTGTCTTATATTTGTAATTTCTTTAATAAAAGAAATGAGATATTCCTCCTTAAGAGGATTCCTACACATGGCACACACCAAATGTGAATGTGGCACACATTGCGTATGAGATTTATATGCAAACTCCTCCACTCATCTCTACTTAAGAGATGACTCTCACACACTTCTTAGGGTTCTATGGTTCTCACTTGGTTTTAAGTTGGTTCTTACAAGTTTAATAATCTTCTCTTTTCTCACTTCTCCTCACATTCTCAAAGTTGCTCTCAATATTGTATTGAGCTTATTGCTCTCATTCTTTAGGCTTTGTGCCATATTCATATTATTCACAAGGGGTTTTTTTCTTGTTTTTTCCCCTTTCAAAATCTTTTAGTTCTTGTCTTGGTTCTTGGAGCATTTTGGTGAACTTGTGTTTGATCTTTTGAAGGAAATCTCTCTCTCTCTCTCTCTCTCTCTCTCTCTCTCTCTCTCTCTCTCTCTCTCTGTATTTTGTAAATCTCTTCCATTGCATACTCTCTTGTATTTTTTCCTTATCTTTTTCATTTTACTTTATATTTCTAAGAGCTACTGATTCAAGACTTATATTATTATTTAATTACAATAAAATATGTTCATGTAATCCAAAAATAGACTTCTTATAACGATCCTTGTTCCAACCTTATGAACTCATGAATTAATTTTCAACATTTTAATTGATCCTTGATCAAAGCTCAGAATTAAAACATGTACATATAAATAATATGCAGTGAATTTAATAAGAACTTTGAATTATTGAATTCACAACTCATAAAACCAACAGAGGAGAGCACCGAATTTGGATTATGTTTCATTGAATTTAGAATTATTGTCTTAATACATTGAATTTCTCACTCAAATAATACTCAACATGACTAAATCTCCAATACAAAAATATCTAATTGCTTTGTATATTGTTATACAAGACTCATTACATCTATTAAAACTGATTGAGTTTGAACAAACTCATAATAATTCAAGAAAAAATATCTCATCCCTTCCTAAGTCATCTTGGAAATCCTTTTATCAAAAAATGATTGCAACAAGCTATGGATCACTTTAGGACAAAAATTTAATTTGTTAACAAGGAAAAACTAGGCAAACACTTTAACTTGTCTTCAAATTTTGCAGTGCGGGAAATGGACATCAAAAAAATGACAACAGACACTTTGGTCTGAAGGTGAATCAGATAAAATTTCTTTGGATCACGCAGGCTACCCAAATCTTTTGAAGGAAAATTCAAGGTACCTATTTGAGATAATTGTTCTCCCTATAAACATGCTCATGTGTCATGTCAGTAACCAACCACAAAAGACAAAAATGATGGAAACTAACTGTTCAAATAGATTTTCCCTTATTCAACTCCATATCCCATCTGGAAAACTCCATATTTATTGTCCAACCAAAAGTTTTAACAGTCTCTATCTGTCCAACTACCTCATTCTAACAAGCGTCAGTTATAGCCCTCGCATCTGCGATAAATTTAACCAGGTCCACCTCAACTCTGAAAAGATTATCTAAGACATCATTGAAACTGTGTGTATCTATATCAATTGTTAGATGTAATAATTTTTCCACGCTATCAATAATCAAGTCAAAATCTTCCATCCACACATTGGTATCCTTCAACTTTCCCCCTTTTTCATAAATGTTGGGAATATAAGCATTGTATGATTCAATAAATAATTGCATTTTACCCTTGATTATATGATCTTTGCCTTTAAAAAATGCAACCAATCTGTTAACTGTTTTAACCATATCATGTGTATCCACAATCTTATCTCGTAAGTCATGCCTATTAATCAAAATAGCTGCAAGTTTTTTCATTCATAAATTTATTCCTGACCACAAGATGAAAATAGGATCTAGGAGGGTCATTTATTCTGCACACTTCCCCTCAACAACTTGCAAGGTTATATGGGAGCTATGAAAAACATCCAATCTCTTCTTCAAAATATCTCTCCTATGCTAAATAATCTCTAACAATACTTTATCTCCCATAGTATTCTTTTCTTCCTCTAATTTTTCTATTTTATTAGCATAGTCATTCATCTTTTTGTCATTTATAATAGGGACAAAAAAAATCATTGAAATTAGAAGGAACAAATTCACCAATAGTCTCCATTGAATCATCCCCCATTTCATGAGTAGAAAGTACTAGCACATTAGCTAAATTTTTAGTCAACTTAGTTTAATCTTATTATTCAACATAAGTTGTTCTTCATACTCTTTTGAGATTCTAATCAGACTAGTATATGTTTCTACAACTCTTCTCTCTAGATCCTCAGCTTTAGCTTGATTCAGAAAAGAAACATGGGTTAAAAGATAATCAATCTCTATATTTCTCACATTCTAAATGGTCCAAATGGACTTGTCACCCTGTCATTTATCTTGTATGTCAATAAGCCTTGGATTCTGTGTGGCAGGCGCAAGTGACCAGATAACTAATATTTTTCTTTTTGGGTCAAAACCAGATCCTTTGATAAACTCACTGACCTCAATTTCATATTTGAAGATTTGATCATGTTGTCTCCTTATTTGATCTATGAAAAAAGAGGACTGCATATCCTACCCATGCATTAGAAGCATTCTACTTCTTTTTACTAGTTCCCTTGCCTGTTCTATAGTGATTGTATGACTATCTCAATCATGCTTTTGTAGTTCATGTGCTAACTTTTCTTTCTTTTCCTCAGTATCATCTTCTAGACCCAAGTTCAATTTTAACTTATTTTCATTTAATTTGAACAAAAAAACTCTTGAATTCATCAGTTTGGATGAAATCATCATCCTGCAGGAACAAATTGGAGAGCAACATCCTATCATCCATCTGAGGAATTAGTACTAAATTTGACTTCCCTGTCTCTTCACCCTTAGGTGGCTTCTGAGCGTCCCTTAATTTTTGTCTTATTTCATGGAAATAGTGCCCCTTCTTAGTGTTTATTGCCTTGGAAATATCTTTCATCACTCTGACAACATGTTCAATATTTTTTCTTTTGATTGCTGGCCTTTGTGAAGACTCGACCTCATCACCTCCCTCTACAATTTCAATAAAATCCTTCCCTAGAGGAATATATTCATGTGATGATTCTACATCTTCAAGGTTGACCTTGGCCTGGGCTCCAACAAGAACCTTGGGCATCTTCTCCATGATCTCATCATACTTTTCAAGCAAAGTCTTCAGTCTGTCCCAATATTTAAGTTCATGGTAGAAACTAGGGAAAGAAGGATCAACTTCTTTAAATTCCCTTTTGACTCTCTGAATGTCATTCCATCTTCTCCTTTTCTCAATCAGCTCATTAGCAACAACTGTATTTCTTATGATGTCTTCTTTAGGTAAAGGCTCATGAATTGGAAAAGCAACATTTTCCATCTCATTCAAAGTATATCTCATGAATCCCTCAAGATCACATACTTTCATTTTGGCAGTACATAATCTGTAATGTCTTAAAAAATTATTCATAGAATCTAAGGCACATTTACCTATTGTAAAATCACCTACTACCCACAATATGGGTAATAATGTACCCGTCTTCATCTTAGGACCTAACTATTCCTAATCAACCAGTGTCAACTGCCAAATGAACTCAATTATTCCTACCCGGATAGGGAAATATTTTGGAAATCTATGGGGTGGCTAAGGACAACCAAAGACTCTAATAATAGTAAAATTTTCAAATAAAAATACATCTCCTGAATTGTGTCTAATGGGCTCCTGACTGTTAGCTTGCAATGGTCTAATCATTCTTCTAATTTCCAGAGGAATTATATCCTCTTTTACACCTAACATATTCTTAAGAGGGTTTACAATCCAGTTTTCAAAATACAAAAGAGAAGAAGAATAAGTTGTACTTGCTCATACCTTTGTCTACAGTTGTACTAGCATTTGTATGCCCAACAAAAGATGCTCTGTAACTATTTTTCTTCCATCTATTCCCAAAACCTTGAACAAACTATATAATATGTATTTGAGAAAATTGTGGAAGGTATCCAGATCATATAGTTCATTAATATTATCTAGAATTGGTATTTTGTTCCTCCCATCCCTTCGCATAAACTTGGGAATCAAATTCTTCTTCAGGACACGTCTATGCAAGTGATATTGTCTCTTCTCTTCATCCAAGTCTATATCTACGATCATAGCTCCAGACATACCAAATGCCTCCACAAAGTTGTCTCTATCAATTCTCACCAATGTGGATTTATCCTTTCTTCAGATACACTTAGTAAGTGGACAGTAACCCTTTGCTAGTATTTTAACTAGTTCAACATCCACAAAGACATCGATCAAATTTTCTATATTCAAAACCCAAGGGTTACATATAGGGATTTTCTTCATTCTATTGTTGAAAAAGAATAGAAATAGAGAAGAACCGGTGGAACCAGGAGTGTATGGGTTCTTACATTAGAAGCACGTATCTCTCCATGCATGTTCGTTGGTTGATAATGAATTTTACGTTCCTGGCAGCAATTGAACCCATTCTTCAGAAAACTTATCCTTCTTCTTTCATGAAGCTGTTGATTTAGTAGAAGTACTCGGTTCTTCCATCTTTGTGAAATAAAAAACTCTCTCACCAGACAGAAAAGCTTCACTAATACACATATTTCTCGGTAACACAACGGATTATTCTTGGGTGCTCCTGCTATCACCTAGAAATCTAAAGCTCAAGGTTTGATATGCAAATGATGGCTTCCATGAAAATTTAAATCTTTCTCGCATACCAATTATATGTCCATCAACTCGACATTAATGTTATGCATGCATAATAACTGAGATTAGTCATGGACGAAACAATCATGTCATCAAGCCACGAGCTTGTAACCCTTGAGAGGTTTTTTTAAAAATTATTTGATAATATTACAACACAGCTATACTTTCTCCATTATGTCACTAAATTTATTGTTCCAGACCCCTCTTTTTATTTTTCAACTCAAGTCAACTATCAGCAAAGTCTACATGGCATCCATCGTGACTTCACATCATAAAATATAACTTACACTATACCTTGCGATCTTGTGCCAAGCCGTAACAGTCATTTCCCATGGTCACAATCTTTAAAAGAAACTACATAAAAAACCCTTGAACTTGCACCAATGGTTATCTTTATCATCTTTGCAAGGTTGCAACCAAGAAATGTTTAGGGAGAGATAACCTGCGACCTCACGCTAAATTTTGATCATTATTCTTGATACACGTGGAAACATCTTGCCCCAGTGCAATGAACTGATATAACCTTTTAAAACCTTTGCAATGTTGCGAGAAAGAAATTGTATCTTTAAATCTTCATCGTACATGTGTCAATCTTACACCATTGCAGCAAACTTCATAGTCTTCACAAAACATTTGTGATCTTGTGGTACCTACATAAAATGTTAGTTAGTTTTAAAACTTTCAAATAAGTGGCACCCTAGCGCTTGATCTCACCTCAAAGACTTAATCCTTAAAAAATATTTTGAACTGGCGACATACCAAAACTTAACCACTTAAATTATATTGTTGCATGATTGCAACCTTTAAAAGTTAACCATTAGTTGTCATGCGATGACAAACTTAACTTAACCACCACACTAACCCTAGTGCAAGGTCGCAACATAAAATACTGACTTCACTTCCAACCCGTGACCTTGCGCAAAGACTTAACTTAACTGCCAACACAACATCGCAACTATTTTATGTAGCTGAAAAAACCCCCGCAACCCTTCGATACAAATAACATAACTATTTTGAAAGATTGCAACTATAAAATGTTAACTTTACTTAACCTTGAGATCTTGTGCCTGACTATTTACAAGACATCCCTACTTTGCATGAATAGAAACTTTGACCAAATAAGACTTATGAACTCGCGGTAAAGTATGACAATTACTTCTGACTACAACTGACCGCCACTACATAAAATATATATAAATAAGAAAATAACATCTAAGACCTGATGCATTTTAACTTCCAACTTGCCTGCAGACTTCACATGCTCAATACATTAAAAAAATTTATGCAAGGAAAAAAAAATTAGTACTAACCTTGAATGAAAAGTCAAATACTTAGCCAAATTTTTATAGTTCCATCAAACCATGGAGCCGAATGAGGCCAGAGACCCATGAATGAAGCCAAAGGGGGTTATTTCAGAGGTAAAGGCCTACATTTTTTAATAAAAGGCATCAAAAAGTCAAAACCCTTGGTAGAAGAATGAAGGGGAACCGATGAATACATGATCCCCCATCTTTTATTTCAAATCCATGCACAAAGCCGAACATGAGGGCTTCACATAGGATGAAAGCATGGGAGTCAATGTGTTGACTAGGGTTGGCTCATGTCAACCATGTCGATGGAGCCAAAATGCAATGAGCACCATGACTTGTACACATTGTGCATGAGTGCCACATCTCGCAGTCACTGAAATTTTAAGAAAATAGACTTACAAATATCCCTAACATGATCTGATACCATGAAATAATTTCCAGAATCTAAAGAGATAAGATGAAGCACAATGACGAAATTTGAACCCAAAATCAACCACTGAATAATGCATAGAAGAAGTATACATATAGATGTGAGTGATTCAGTCAAATTAGAAGTCAAATCCAACACTCAATGGGTGGTGGTGAGCTACCTTCCACGAACCTAGGATGAGGTGTTGAAATGAAATTGGCAGCTCTCTAGAAGACTCCTAAATGACGACAACTTGTGTGAACAAGTTTCAAAAATGCATGGAAAACTAAGTACACTTAATAAGCCTAAGTGTAATTAAATAAATACACTAACATAAATCAATGATACAAAATTTCAGGCAACATTACTAGATTCAAAATTTTGGATGAAGTTAAGAATAAATCACTTATATTTAGAGGGAGACTTTCTTATAACTGTAAATGTGATTCATCAAAAGGAAACTCCAAAAAAAAAACTTAGAAACTAACCTAATCAAATCTAAGAGTTGATAGAAAAATTAAAAAAATCAGAACAACCCAAGTTGATAGAGAGGAAAATGCTTTTCAGATGATTTGGCCAAATTGGCAGTGGAATAAATTTGATTGGTCTAACCACAAGGTGTGATGGCCAATCAGGCCAATTTATTGAATTCAAGAGGGTGATTTGAAACCACATAATTAATGATACTTAGAGGGGATAATTTAAGTTGGACAAGAT
The DNA here is from genome assembly GCA_018584345.1 of Thuja plicata. Lineage (NCBI taxonomy): Eukaryota > Viridiplantae > Streptophyta > Pinopsida > Cupressales > Cupressaceae > Thuja > Thuja plicata. The sequence goes on along the minus strand of MU224132.1, from coordinate 512,633 downwards.
AGTTGGGTGATATTTTTAAAATATCATTACAACATGTGAGAGTGTATTATTATGAGTAAGAGAGATCACATCTTAATTTATCTTAGATGCATGGAGATTGGCATAGGAAGCTCCAACTATCCTAACAATTTTTGAATAATTATTAGTAGGGGATTGAATGTTTTTGGTATATAGTCGGTCCTTTTGATGCTTATTTGAGGTGTTTAAAAGTATAGAAAGGACAACAATAGTAATCTTGCATCATCTTGGGATGAGGTGCATTAATCATCAAAGGATACAAGGATGAGAAAGGGTTAATTACATTGCTTAAAAAATTTTGAGACTATAATTTTTTGTCCAAATAGCTCCAAAATGTAGTTGGCCTTGTTAGGAATAATAGTCCACAAGACAACTGAGAGGGGGGGTGAATAAGTTGTAATATAGATTATTAGACTTTATACTTTATAAACCAAATCTGCAAATGTAAATGATAACACAATAATAGACAACACCATAACACAATATTTTTTGTCGAGGAAACCATGTTAAAGGTAAAACCCCGGTGGGAATTAACACCCACAAATAAAGTACTGAGAGTATAGTATCCCTGTTAAAAGATATTAGCCCTGTTAGGAGCTTGTTACAACATTTCAGTACACAGTCCCTATTAGGAGATAGACCCTGTTAGGAGTCAAAGAAAATAGTAGGCTCACTACCAAGGTACACTTCCCAAAGAAGGTTAAAGGCCACCCTCAAGGATTTACAATCTGAATCAAGTGTATAAGGAAAATACACATTCTAGTGAACTGTCTGATAGCAACTGTCTTTGCTTGGTCAGTTCCAATTATGTATCAACTCTTATCCAGTAGTCAACAAGCTTCTCAACTTCCACTCTTCTCTTTCTTTTCTCTATCACACTTCTTCACAAGAATTCATCTTTCATATATACCCTCTTATAATAATTCATTAGGTCGGCCAGTTAAGCTTTCCTAATACATAATTAACTAGGTTGGCCAATTAAGGCTTTCCATCATACAAATAATTACATAGCCCCTTGCTAAGATAGACATAGTATCTATAACAAGTATACAACATTTAAAATTCATTACATATACTTTCAGATCCATAATTCATGCTCACAATTAATTTCACATGCTACATGGCTAAAGTCAGCCAGGAAATAGGTCTTCTCCACAATACACGCCACAGCTGACATCATCAGTAACAAATCAACAATCGAACTCAACCCATTACTCTATCATATGTCGGCTATCCATTAGTAAGCTCACAAATTCTAAAATATCTTCGCCAGAAAGATATACCCAAAACACAGAGTCTTGTTCTGTCTAGAATCACAGTTATAGTCTAGAAAACCAGTCTTCACTAAATCAACTGTAACATCCACAATAGGTAATATAAAGTCAAGCGACCTTAGGGATAAGGCCAACACACATCCTTCTGCATAAGTCCAACTTCAATCATTTTGAATCATCCGTACAGTGTCCATACACTCCATCCAGTTAAGTAGCCAGTTTGTCTTCTTCATAAAAATATATGTTGACATCAGTGACAAAACATGAATATCAACAGCATGATCAGTAACCAAAACTGATATCATCCAACAATCTCCCCCTTTGGAATTGATGGCAACACATGGGAAAATCCATATGTATCAATCCAAAAGTACTCACTCTCAATACAATCTTCTCAATATCCTCAACACAAATCTCCCCAAAACAGTAGGGATTTTCACATAGATTTCTTCCCCCTTTGGAAGCAATGGAAAAGGGTGCCATACTTCATCTGTAGTCTTCTATAAGATGTAGTTTTTTTCAAATATTCATGTCCAATCAGCTAGGTGCAAGATCACCCAAATGTATTCCATAGTGTTCTCATGCGATCACTCCCCCTAAGGAGTAGATCCATACATCAAGTCTAGAGAATTATATAGCTCTGAGATCCACTGGACTGATGCACATCTGCATCATTTAGTTTTCACTGGGAGGGGCCATTACCCCAAGCATGCCTCTGAGATATTCAAAAGCATCTTTTGGCAAAGGTTTAGTAAATATATCTTCTATCTGTTCCTTTGTGCTAATATACTCCAGTTTAATCTCTCTATCTGCTACCTTCTCCCTTAAGAAATGATACTTGATGGAAATATGTTTAGTCTTTGAATGCATTACAAGATTTTTTGACATATTCATTATGCTGGTGTTATCACAATGGATAACCACTGGTTCTTTGAAAATTATTGCGATGTCCTTCAGCATTTGTATCATCCAAACAACTTGTGTATAGTTTATTGCAGCAACAACATACTCTGACTCAGCAATAGATTGAGCAATACAGTTCTGTGTCTTGCTCAACCAAGAAACCAGCCTCTTTCCAAGGAAAAATGCACCACCACTAGTGCTCTTCCTGTCATCTACATTACATGCCCAATCAACATCAGTAAAAGCCTACAATGTAAAATCATCAGATTTTTCATACCATAATCCATACTCTACTGTTCCTTTCAAATATCTAAAAATTCTTTTCACAGCAGCAAAATGTATCTCTTTAGGATCTGCCTGATATCTAGCCACAATTCCAACTGCATTGGTAATATCTGGTCTAGTGTGTGTCAAATATTGTAGACCTCCAATCATTGATCTGTACTTAGTCTTCCCAACACTTTGAGTCTCATCATTTTTAGTTAGTTTGTTCCATGTCACCATGGGTGTTCCAACAGGTTTACAATCTTCCATTCCAAATTTCTTCAAAATTTCCTTAAGATATTTGGTCTGAGATATAAATATGCCATTCTTACTTTGATTAATTTGCAAACGAAGAAAAAATTTCATCTCACCAATCATTGACATTTCAAACTCATTCTCCATTTCTTTAGCAAACTTCTTACTCATTTTATCATTTCCTCCAAAAATGATATCATCAAAAAAAACTTCTATAATTAAGATTCCATCTTCACCAGTTCTTAAATACAAATTCGTGTCTGCATTACCTTTTTTGAAACCAAGACAAAGTAGATGTTTATCCAGTCTTGCATAACATGCCCTCGGTGCTTGTTTCAGTCCATACAATGCCTTCTTCAGTCTGCAAACCATGTTTTCATCATCTGTGAAAGGATAACCATCAGGTTGCTCAATGTACACTTCTTCTTCTAGATCGCCATTCAAGAAAACTGATTTCACATCCATCTGATACACTTTGAAGTCTTTATGTGCAACATAATCAAGGAATAGTCTCACAACTTCCAATCTAGCAACATGGTGCAAAATTTTCTTCATAGTCTATGTCTTCTTGTTGTGAGTAGCCTTTACATACCAGTCTAGCCTTGTTTCTTACCACTGTGCCTTCCTCATCCATTTTGTTTCTGAAAAATCACTTAGTGCTAATCACATTCTTGTTGTTAGGTCTTGGAACCAATTCCCAAGTATTGTTCTTATTTATATGTTCTAGTTCTTCTTCCATGGCTTTAGTCCAAGATTCATCTTTACATGCTTCATCACTAGTCTTTGGTTCAACTTGAGAAATCAAACAGATCTCATCTCTAACTTTAGATCTGGTCATCATGCCTTTGCTTGCATCACCAATAATTTGGTCTTCAGGGTGGTTTTTCTTGACATACCTTGGTGTCTTTAATGTCTTAGTAGCTTCGGCATGTTCTTCTTCTTCAATCTCATTCTCGATCATCAAGGGTCCTTCAGGTTCAGCAACAACTTCTCTTGATTCTTTTATCTGACCACAATCATACATTCTTTCCTAAATTTGAAATTTCTCATCTATCCTCACATTTATGCTTTCAATTAGTTTCCTCAGTCTCAGATTGAAACATTTATATGCTTTACTCTTAGTGGAATAACCAAGAAAGATTCCTTCATCACTTCTAGCATCAAACTTGCATATCTTATCATCTCTTTTGATATAACATTTACTACCAAATATTCTAAAATATTTCACAGTAGGTGCATGATCAAACCATAATTCATAAGGAGTTTTATTTGTACCTTATCTGATCTGAATTTTGTTTAATGTGTACACAATAGTTCCAACTGCTTCTCTACAATGAACACGTGATACATATCCTTCCAGTAACATATTCCTTGCAGCATCTAATATGGTTCTATTTCTTTTCTCTTCTATCCCATTCTATTGTGGAGTTCTAGGAGCTAAAGTTTGTCTATGTATTCCATTTTCTTCACAGTATGTATTAAATAGTTCTGATGTAAACTCTCCTCCTCTGTCTGATCTCAAACATTTCATCTTCAAACCAGATTCATTTTCAACTTTTGCTTTGAACAAATTGAACTTTTCAAATGCTTTAGATTTCTCTCTCAAATATGTAACTCACATCATTCTAAAAAAGTCATCAAAAAAAGTATAAAATACCTTTCACCATAGTATGATCTTGTTCTTGTACGACCACATAGATCTGTATGCACCAGATCCGACTTCCCTTCTATTGAATAAGCTTTTCTCTTGAAAGTGATTCTAGTCTGTTTCCCCATAACACATTCTCTACACATAGTGTTAGATGGCTTTACAATTTTAGGTAGATCTCTTACTTCTTTTGTCATACTTTCCTTCACAATGTTATCAAAATTAACATGACAAAATCTTCTGTTCCATAACTAGCTGTCATCAACCTTTGCAATAAAACAAGAAGCTTCAAATGTGTTCAATTCAAATACATTACCTCTAGATTTAGTACAATATGCTATCAAGTCTCCTATTTTTCTCTTGATAGTACACTTTCCGTTTATGAAGTTCAGTTGATAACCCTTGTCCACTAGTTGTCCAACACTCAACAAATTGTGCTTAAGTCCATCAACAAGTAATACATTGTCAGTGTTAGTCTTTCCATCCAAGGAAATAGATCTAATTCCAATAATAAGATTAGGAGTATTGTCACCAAATCTAACAACACCACCATCATGTCTTTTCAAACTCACAAACTTATTTTTATCTCTAGTCATAAGATGTGAACAACCACTATCTATGACCCATTCAGATTTCTTTTCAACTTGAGATACTAATGCTTTTTCTTCATGCATAGGCTCATCATCCTTAATAGAAATAAATCCAGTTTCATCATAATCACCATTCTCATCATTAGATATACCTTCACTAGCATAATAACATTCCTTATCCTTTGAGAACTTAGACTTGAAAAACTTAGGTTTGTGCTTTGGAATTCTTGTACAACATCTAAATGCAAAATGACCAATCTTGTTACATGAAAACATTTCAAAGGTTATTTTCCCTCAAACTTACCCTTACATCTCTTTTCTCTTCTGAAAATCAGTGCAACAATTTCATCTAGCTTTCTTTCTTCTTCCTGTATCTATTCCCATTCATTAGCATAGGCTCCAAGTTCTTCTTTTAGATCATTACTGCTTGTGCTTGCATTTCCAGGTAAGATTCTTTTGCTTTTGTGCACGGTTGCTTTGAATGCTGACTCAACCTTAGGTAGATTGTCTCCCATTTCTATGGCTTCAAATGTAGTTAGTTTTCCAATCAACATCTCTCTGGTGAAGTTTGGTGTTAGAGGTATGATCTCCTCTATAGCCTGAACCTTGGTTCTATATGCAGGTGTTAAGGATATGAGTATCTTTGCAATAAATTATTCCTCACTGTAAGTTCCTCCAGAGTTCCTAATACCAGTAACTACCTCAGTAATTCTCTGTGCATATGCTCGAATGTTTTCATCTTCTCTCATCTTCAGTGATTCCATCTTTGTCTTCTAGTTCTGAGATGTCAATGGTAGATCTAACAACTACAATAGAAAATTCCCCAAGTCACAATCTCCATGTGAACAACAAGTTGCCACCCCCACAATTGGCATTGTTAACAAAACTCTTGCGTAAGCATGAGAAATCCTTTTCTTGGGATTATGGATACATGCTAGGTTTGAACCCCAAACTCTGCACCAATAGGATGTACATTAATGATGGAAACTTACCACTACGCCAGCCTCAAAGAAGGATAAATCTAGCATTGAGAGAAATAGTCAAAAGTGAATTACAAAAATTACTAGATGTTGGTTTCATCTATCCAATCTCTGATAGAAAGTGGGTATCATCTTTGGTCATTTTACCTAAGAAAGGGTGGAAATGGTGAATATGTGTGGATTACAGAGAGTTGAATAATGCCACAAAGAAGGATCATTTTCCTTTACCCTTTATTGATCAAGTCCTGAATACTCTGGCTGGTAAGAAATATTTCTCCTTTCTGGATGGATATAGTGGTTACAACCAAATCAGCATTGCTCTAGAAGATCAAGAGAAGACTACATTCACATGCCCCTAGGGCACATATGCCTATTCTATATTACCATTTGGCTTATGTAATGCACCAACTTCTTTCCTGAGAGTTGTAATCAATATCTTTGCTAACATATCACATGATTGTATGGAGATATATATGGATGACTTTACTACAAGTGGTGTCACATTTGAGGAATCCCTGAAGAATTTGGAAATAGTACTAATTAGATGTCAGGAACACAACCTGTCTCTCAACAGTGAGAAATGCTTCATGATGATGCAAGAAGGTGTAGTGCTGGGACATTTTATCTTTGAAGTTGGAATCCAGGTAGATCCTACGAAAATAGAGGTAATTCTCACATTACCCATTCCTACAAAGAAAAAAGATGTTAGGTCTTTCCTAGGACATGTTGGCTACTATAGGAGGTTTATCCAAAATTTTAGTCAAATAGCTAGTCCTATGTATACTTTGCTTACCAAAGAAGCCCGAATTCAATTGGACAAAGGAATGTAATGAATCCTTCCTGCAGCTTAAGAAATTGTTGACCATTGTACCCATACTTAGGGGTCCTGATTGGACTTTTCCATTTCACATTCATACAGATGTTTCAGACTATGCAATAGGTGTTGTCCTAGGACAAAATTCTCGTAACCTAGAGAATGCAATTTACTACATTAGTAAAAGCCTCCATGGACCAGAATTAAACTATACAGTAATCGAGAAAGAATTACTAGCAGTAGTTTATTCTCTAAACAAATTCCATCATTACATAACTGGCTATCCTATTTTTGTTCATACTAACCATACAACAATAAAATATCTCATGAACAAACCTGTCGTCATGGGCAGGTTAGCAAGATGGCTTCTTCTTTTGCAGGAATTTAACATTACTGTAGTTGACAAGCTTGGCAAGGCAAATGTAGTAGCTGATTATCTATCAAGAATCCACCATACTGAAGAAGATACTGCACTGATAGATGATGCATTTCCAGATGAGAATTTGTTTCATATTACTATCCAAAGTGTTAGAATAGGAAAAGCCCTATTCTCCCAAGAACACCTGCATGCAAACCTGTCACATGGAAGAAGCAAAGACAAAAGACAGAAGAAGCTATGGAGGCCAAAAAGCCAGAGACATCATATCCATGTTCAAAGAATTAATTTCTATTATGAACAAAATGATTACAATACAATCTCCTTATGAAATGCAAAGAGGTGAATCATTATAAAAGGATACCGAAACCGTAAAGGTGAAAACCCTAGAGAATAATGAGATGCCTAAGTTTAACTTAAGCGTAGAGTATAATAGACTAATAATTAAATTAATTAATTATTATCTATAGTATGACTACTCTAACACCCCCCCTTAAGTGTAACTTAGGGAGAAGCTAAACAGCTAAGGACTAAAGGATGCATGAAAAAAAATGCATGAAAGGAACTATGGGTTCTGGAAACTAGGCCTGATCAGGTACCCAAGTACAAGAAATAAACTAGATGAAGGAAACTAAGCCTCCAATCTAGGGAAAGTCCCAAAGAAAGGAACAAGAAAGAGAAAGAAGCATCTCTGAAGCATGAAGCTGTAAAAACTGTCAGAAGTAACTGTTGAAACCCCCACTGAAAAATATCATGACCAGGTAGAGAAGACAAAGTCTGAAGAGCTGATCAATCAAACCCAGGAAGCAATAGAACCAACAAGAGAACCCCCCCCATAATGCTGAACAGGGAGAGGGGTGACAGGAACACTGAAATGCAATGCTAGAAACATCTGTAGAAAGAAGAATCAGGAACACCAACAGTGCAACAAAAGTACAAGCACAGGATAAAATGCGGTGTCACTGACACACAGCATGGGCTAATGTTGTGGAAGGTATGCTCACTTGACAAAGTTGGATGAGAACAAAATGAAAAAACATCATAATCCCCCATGGCACTTTATAACTGAGTGCGAGTATAAAAAACACACAAGGTGCTCGAAATCCCAGATATGCAGAAGAAGGCACTTTATCTTAGTGCGTTTATAGAATAAAGAATGCTACAGAAGAGAAGCATACAAGCTCAAAAGTCAGAAAGAAGAGTGAGCCAGAAGATTAGAAGAAGAGATCCCAGGACCTGTAGAACCCAAGTAACCCGCCAGAGTGCAAAAGAGCAAAACTCGGAGGAGAGAGAACCTAGAGTAGAATTTGGAAAAAAGACCTCTGCAACTGAAAATTTTACTAAACCATCTTTCCGACGATATCTGGTTTGCCAAAAAAGGAGTCTAGATGAGCTAGATATGGCACCCAGAAGGCAAAAAATAGACATCAAACTTTGACAGCAAAAAACACTATCAAAATAGTAGAGCCAAAAAACCTAACCACCATGGTCAGAAAGAGATTTTTGACGATATAACGAAGTCCAAAAAAGGCCTCTGTATGCTCCAGATAGAGCAAAAACAGTGAGAAGGGCTAAAAAAGTATCAAAATCTAGGTTTTAAGCCCCTGGGGCTAAAAAAATTGGGCCCCTAGGCGCATGGCGCATGCAGGGGCTGGGTCGAAGCCCCTAGTCATCAATATGACCGCCGAAAATGCAAAAAAGGGCCCGGGGGCTAAACAATCCCGCTGGGCAGCACCAAGGGCGGAGCGGAGCGGGGAGGAGGGCTGGTGGGCCACTGTGGGTGGCGCACAGCCGACAGGCCACGGTGGGCGGCAGCGGGGTCGGTGCTGGTGGGGGCCGGGAGGCGTAGGCCGTCGGAACGAAGGCCGGTAGGGGCCAGTGGCAGGGGCCCGGCAGCGACCGACGGTGGTGGAGCGAGGGTGGCCTGGTGATGGCGCCCTTTTAAAACCATTGACTGCGCTAATAAAAATGCATAAAACATTATTAAAAAAATGTTTTTTTTTGAATTTTTTCTTAGTTTCCGTGCCCTTACGGCACTGGAAACCAAATTTTTTTTGCCTCGGAGCCAAGTTGTCCAAAATGGACAAGTTTTATATGGATTCTGGGGTTTTTGAGTGCTCTGAGTGCAATGGTAATGTCCGTTTGAGCCCAAAATGACCAGAAATAGAGGTCCCCCCTAAATCCACATAAAAAAATTTTGAACGACTAGGAAAACCCCCAGCTTCTGAAATGCTTCGACAAACATGAACAGCGAGTAGCAAGCGAGCTCTGATACCATGTTAGAATAGGAAAAACCATATTCTCCCAAGAACACCTGCATGCAAACCTGTCACATGGAAGAAACAAACACAGAAGATAGAAGAAGCTATGGAGGCCAAAAAGCCAGAGATATCATATCCATGTTCAAAGAATGAATTTCTATTATGAACAAAATGATTATAATACAATCTCCTTATGAAATGCAAAGAGGTGAATCCTTATAAAAGGATACTGAAATCCTAAAGGTGAAAACCCTAGAGAATAATGAGATGCCTAAGTTTAACTTAAGCTTAGAGTATAATAGACTAATAATTAAATAAATAAATTATTAGCTATAGTATGACTACTCTAACACAAAGTTTGTGGTATGCTGACATAGCTAATTACATTGTAGTAAACAAAATGCTAACACACTTTTCTTACAAAGATAGGACACTGCTTGTCGAGAAAAACTTTAATTTCTCTTGGATTGATAACATACTATTTTACACTGGACTTGATCAAGTAATGCGCAGATGTGTGCGAGAAGATGAGACATATGACATTCTCCATGCCTGTCATAATGAACTGTGTGGGGGACACTTTGCAGCAAAAAGAACAGCCCAAACAATTTTAACAACCAGATATTATTGGCCTACACTTCACAAAGATGTAGCCAACTATACAAGGAAATGTGACAAATGTCAGAGAATGGGTTGACCAACTAGATCCGATGATATGTCATTAAATCCATAGGTGGTGGTAACCCCATTTGACAAATGGGGCATGGACTTCATTGGTCCAATAGATCCTCCATCCAATGGGAAGTATTACATTCTGGTATGCACTGATTATTTGACCAAATGGGTCGAAGTAAAAGCTATGAAACATGCCCGAGACCATAAGGTGGCAGAATTTTTGTACGATGAGATTTTCACCAGATATGGAGTATCGAGAGAACTTGTAACTGACCAAGGTGCCTAATTCACTTCCAATATAATAACAAAGCTCATGAAAGAATATAATATCAGACATAGGAAGTCAAGCCCTTACCACACTCAAGCCAATGGACAGGCTGAAGTTACGAATCAAGAAATAGAAGCCATCTTAACAAAGATAGTTCATTTGCATTGTCGGGACTAGAGAAGCAGAGTAACAGAAGCCATCTGGGTGTTAGAACAACTTGGAAAACCACCACAGGGTTCACTCCATTTGAGCTATTATATGGCAAAGCAGTAATGCTACCCATTGAATTTGAACACAACACATTGCGGATAGCACTGGAGTTAAATATAGATCTTCCTATAGCATAGAGAGAACTAAAATAGTCCAGAAATAAAGGAAGAAATGGCATGACTCGCATATTAAGAATAAACAGTTTCAAGTTGGCGATTGGGCATTGCTATACAATTCAAGATTCAAAGAAATACTAGGCAAGTTGCAGACAAGATGGCTAGGGCCATATGAAATAAGCCATGTCTTCACTAAAGGAGTCGTCTAGTTGACCACAATTGACCCAGTGAAATTCAAACTATTAGTCAATGGACATCGGCTAAAGTTGTATCACCAACCTCAAACAAAAGAAGACTTCCTACAGAAATTTCAATAACAAATTTCAAACGAGCAATAGGTAACACTTCCTGCAGTAGAGGGTGAAAACCTTCTTCCTGCAGCTCTTCAGTAAAATTCCATCGAGCATGTCCATAATAAATAATTTATTTTTACATGAAGTTCATTCCTTCATTCACTTTCTACATCTTCTTTCCAACTCATCTCATTTCTTTATCTACCACCCACCCACCCTCCATGTCATCGCAATTAGCCTTTCTTTGCTTTCAATAAGAGTCAAAGTACGCTGACGCACACCACTGCCACTTTCGTTTCACTCTCACCACCTTTTACTGGCACGTGCAAATATCAAATGACAGGTACAAGATTTTCAATTTTTTCCATTTTTAGCACATAGATTTCAATGATTATATCTAAAACTGCAATAACTATATCATTACGGCATTAAGCCAGTCCCCTTTCTTGTGCCAAGTCTGCCAAGTGAGGACACTTGTCAATGTTACGTAGGGGAGAGGGAAGTGTATTAATTCCAAAAGGTCATTTCTATTTACGCCTAAAAGATTTTATGTCACCTCAAATCTGTACTTAGTCTTGTCTCATTAAAGTTCTATTTCTATATTGCACAATTGTCGTACCTTTATTCTCGAATCCTTCATGATTGTCAGACTTGATGTGACTTATAATTAAGTTAAGTGGCAACCCGCAGTAAAGAATATAATTTCTCTTGTTAAAATACATCATCATTGTTCATACTAAGTATAACAGAGGAATTCAGAAGGAAGAACATAATTTTTCAAAAATGAGTAGTCTAATATTCAAGGAACAGGGCATTTATCTTCTACAAGGGTAGACAAATTGAAATTGGCAAGCACAGATGGGAGGCCAGTTATAGAGACATGAGCTGGTAGTACATGGTGTGCTACTTTCAGATGTTGAAGCAGTAAGAAGATTTAATGCATGTGGCTAGCCCGGATACTTCTCAAGGTTAACAGAATTTTATGAGGACTCAGCAGCTGAATTTGCGAGTACATTTGAAGAAGGGCAAGCAACTGTGTGGGGATTGACAATGGTCGCAATAGAGGAGTGAATAGCAGAAGTTACTGGATTACGAATGGTTGGGGAACATTACCCCAATGTTCATGATTTCAGATCAGCTAGGGCCTAGTTTACCCTACCAGGCGACCCTCCATTGGAGATTACCAAACAAGGGTGCAAAAGAATGTCTATCCCTCAGTCGTATAATGAGTTGGCTACGCATATGATGAAGGGCGCTCCCCTTAATACCACAAACACATAACAGAAACAGAGAAGCAACAACAATTTGCAAGAACATCAAATGGACTTCTTATTATCTCCACAAATGTGGAATTACAAACTTTCAAAATTACAATATGCAAAGCCACATGGGCATTCCCCTTACAATATTCTGTAGGACAAAGCCTCGAATTATTACCCAGATCTACCCAGAACTGTCCCGAACTGCCTAAGACAACACTACGGGCCTTCTTTATATAGGCAATTTCCACCGCCCGAGAAGGTTCTAGAAATTTAGCCCTTAGGGCCGACCAAACTTAGAATTATTTTATTTTTCAATTTAGTACATCAAAGTCGGCTCAAAATAACTTTTGAAACCCGAACAAAAATTTTGAAGAAAAATTATTTTTTGCTATTTCAGGTGGCCCAACTTTCCGGAGACTATAAGTCATCACCAGTTGACCTGATTGACTATTATAACTCCATTTCAGAAATGCCACGAAGCGCTCTACAACACTTAAATTAAGAAAACTTCATTCAGCCCAAGTTTTGACCTCATCCGGGGCCTCTAAAGCCTTCAAAACTGAGCTCAAAGTTTCTGTACCCTGTTTTCAATACCGAAAATTTTCAATATCTTCAAAACTAGACTTGATCTAGCCATGAAACTTTACTGGTAGGCTGATATGACTAAGATGAACCTCCACATGCAAAATCAGAACATTTCGAGATCGTATGACCAACTTACTAAAAATAGTAAGTTTTCATAAATAGCAGCTCTACACAAGGTAGCCCTTATTGAAAAGAAAATAGAAATATTTTTGGGTGATGCAAGATTGCCCTTACACCCAGGATGCTCCTGCATCAGACACCCGAGGTAATTTGAGAAGTGACCCTGTCAGGACTCAGGTGTGCAGAGGAAAACCAAGACGGTTAACCTCCTCCCTTGTCAGCCATGATGAATCTTCAACAGGTCGTCCTCTCCACTTGACCAAATATTCTTCATATGTCCTATTCCTTGTGCTTCTACCAACATGACTGTCAAGTATGTCTTCAATCTCCTTGGTATCTGAACTACTTGCTGGAATACTCTACTGTACCGCTGTGATCTCATCTTCAACACCTCCTTCATGATACTCTGTCAAATCTGAAATGTTAAACACTGGTGAAATATTAAGCTCACTGGGAAATTCTACCTCATATGCATTTTCTAAATCATGCTTCTTCGGTATTTTACATGGTCCAAACTTCTTCATTTTCAGCTTGTTATATGTACCAACTGGAAACCGCTCCTTCCGTAAGTGAACCATGACTTCATCCCCAACCTGAAATTCCTTATGTCTCCTTTTCTCGTCTGCCTTAGCCTTATACTATGCATTCATTTTGGTAATGTGCTTCCTCACTTTCTCATGGATGTTCTTCAAGTGTTCTGCAAAATCCTCAGCTTCAACACTACTTATTTCTCCTTTATCTATCTTTCACAATTCAGATGCATTTCTTGGACTACTTCCATATACAATCTAGAATGGTGAT
>MU224132.1:479565-489923 GCA_018584345.1 Thuja plicata | reverse complement strand
TCTCAGGGTTTATAAAAGAACCCTCTTTCTTCATTCAAACCCCCTGAAATTATTAGAGAAAATTGCATTGTTAGAATACTGAATTGTTGTCTCATTTTGCTAATATCATATAGAGTAATTTCATATTACAAATAGATAGTTTTCAATTTCTAGACTAAATTGCATTGAAATCATGTCTTAGTTTAGTATCTCATGTTTCAATTTTTAGCATAATCTTTGCATTTGCATAGCATTTATCATGTCAAATCCTTCGTTCTTAGATGTTCCATAGTTGTGAGGCCCTCGTCCTGAGAGCAAATTTTAAAACCCCATCTAGATAGAAGGCAACAGGTCGAATCACGCAGACAGGCAGGATGAATAACTCATATTCAGTCTTGTTTGTTCTTGGTGAAGAAGGACTATGTTGAAGTGTGTGGTTGATTGAGAAGGCAAAAATTAACTCATACATCACCCACCATGCCCTAGTTAAATTGTTAATAGAAAGATCTCTTAGGGATTCCTCTCCCATGGCATGGTCAAAGTTTGTCAAGCACAAAACCCTACAACCACAGGTTAACCCTAATGTACAAATTGGTCATGATAATGCAATACCAACTGACCTAGCCATGGAACAAGATACCCAAGGGGCAGAAACTGTAAATCTTCAAGAAAGTGTGCCCTTACCTGTTCATGAGAGAAATGTACCTACTTCCTACTGAACCAAAGGAAAACAAAAATTAGAGGAAGAACCTTTAGTTCATACAGCCAAACCACAAATCCCTACTTCTACAAAGGGGAAGAAAAGGAAGTCGGTTCCTGCAGCAGAGAAACTGAAGAAGGCTACTAAGAAAAAGGCTACAGAAATTGCAGAAACCACTGTGCAAAGGAGTCCTAGGATGAGAGGAAAGCTCTCTGGAGCATCCTTCGAAAGCCAACCCACTTCTCCTTTGCAATTTAATGAACAACCCAATGTGCACATTATTCCAGATGATTCCCCAAATTAGTCTGCAGTTCCAAAATTTCCACCGCATTCAACAGAAACTTATGAAGCTGAACCTGATGTTTACCAAAATAGTCCCCAAGAAATCCATCAGGATACTCTGGACATTAATGAGGAGAATGCCTCAGTAATATATCAGTCAGCCTATGCATAAACTACCTTAGTTCCCTACAACAGAACTTGGTTAATAAGTTTCTTAGAGCAGTCTTGGAAGGAACAGAGGAGGCAGAGAAACCAGGCAAAAGATTGTGGCCCAATCACCTTGCAAACACTTCTCTTTGGATTGCATAATAAGTGTTTTCTAACAACAACTTTATGGGGAGAGGAGAAGAAGAAACTGAAAAAAATAATAACAGAGCAAGGGGAAGAAATTGCAGAATTGAAAGAACAATTGGCAAAGCAAAAACAAAAGATGGATCATGCCCTCAAATTGGCTGATCAAATAATTACATGTAGGCCACCTCCTAGGGTCTATATCACCTGTTTGAAAGAACAATTCCTCTTGTTCCAACTAATGATGATCATTAAAGATATAAACTTTGAGTTCAAGTTAGCCCAAGAATTGTATGGCCTTTACTAGACTCTTCCCTCATGGGAGAAAAATCTACTTTGTGAACTATGCATGCATAACTTCATTATCCTAGCTGAGACTGAGTGGAATCCTCTACTCTACATAGGGGATATACACCTAAGGGAATTAATGTCCTAGAAGCATAATGAAGCCAACTATGACAGATAGTTGGAAAACTATAGGGAACAGGAGAAAACAGAGCCCTTACCATTAAGAGTAGAGAGCAACAAGCCAGATATACTCCTCAGAGATTGGCTCAATTTGACTTATGGAAAAATTAAGGAGGAAACAAGGGATAATTTTTTTGGGATTCGTACACATGTCTATGCAGAATATGATGGTTTGTCTTACTTTGTTTTCCATAGAGCCCTGGCCGGAGCCATAAGCAGATGGTGTAGGTTATCCGAGGCATTGAAAAAATCAGAGCCACACAGTCCCATCAACCTTCAAGCAGCTATTCAAAGAGCACCAAAATACATGCAGCTGGGAAGGCAAAATAGATAGGAACTCTGGTGTCCACTCACCATGCAGCTAACGATGCTCCTCTGGCCCCTGTATGACATTAATACTGACATACTTGACCGACTGGAGGAAAATCACAGAGTATATGTCTGGGAGAAAACAAGGGGGTTCTACTACACCTTCAAAAGCCAAAGGAGAGGGAGAACAGAGGTTGGAGATTTCAGAGCAACTACCAGAAGATGTAATGCTTGAGGACAATCATTCATCTTGCCAAGGGGAAAATGATGAGACCGTTTTACTGTCTCTATTATATTAATCCTTATACTCTATTTTTAAGTATTATCAGAACAATTGTGAACTTTTAGTCAATAGAACTTATGTCAAGTACATATAGAACCATTAAACCATGGGTGGAATAGATATGTCATATTATGCCAATATTATATATATGTTGTAGTATTTCATATAATAATCAAAATGTGTGTTCTAACATTTGGAATAATTTGAATAAGCTACTTGTATGAATATCTTTTGCATGATAACTAATCCTGCTAGGAAGTAGCAGTTGCTGGGAGTGGTCGACAACATTGAAGGAAGACGTTAAAGACCAGCTTCGAACGGATAAGCCATCATGGCATCAAAAGACACAGATACCACAAATTAGGAGCCACTATTTTAGAGATGCATGAATGTAGCTCTGCTATATTCCCTCCGTATTCCCAGCATGTTGACTTGGTCACCCCGACTTCATTGCATATGTCGTGGGCTGTTGTGTTTCCTATTTTTTTCTCTTTGGCATGGTTTTAGTTAGATAGTTCCTTTTTATGTTTCAGAATAAAGAAGTCAATCCTCTATTTATAGGGATGAGATTGATTGTTTGTAAGTTCAGAGATTTTTGGAATACAATGTTCTGATTGTATCTTGCACAGCAAGATCATTTTCAGTTTCATGTATCATTCTCATGTAATCAATTTTGAAAGATAATGAAGTAACTTTTGGTTCATATTTTGTGTTCATAGATTAGCAGAAGCTGACCAAGGGGACCCACTTGGTAGGTGGATTAGAGTAGAAGTAGAATATATTTACTTTCTACATTTCTAGCATTTTAGATATAAAATTACAGTTTCTTCCTGCAGCACCTGCAAGGATAGTTATAGTGAATTCTCTAGGTTGAAAGAATAGGTTTAAGTAGAGTTTGCAAGTTGTAGCATTCATTTTAATAAGGAGTAAGTGTGTTTACCTTCCTACAGCCCTAGTATAGATTCCTTTCATGTACTTTACTTTACTGCAGCATAGGTAGAGTGGCTCTTTAAGGAACTTGGTGCACATACTGTGCTGCACTATTTTAAGTATACGTCCCTGGGTTGACAAACTAAATTCACCTCATGGTGGGAGAAGTGATCCTTAGATTGAATAAAATATTGTTAAGAGAGTTTTTGGGCACGATTACTAAGCACCTATTGTGAGGTGGTTCGGTGATAATAGAGATTACCGAAGCAACCAACAATCTGACAGAAGAGATACCCGAGACTAAAAGGACAAAGGAAAGAAAGTTTGTTACCTAGCTGAGAACAGAGATGGAGATACTGACACCGAATCTGAAGAAGACATTGAGATGGTATTTGTAGCCATGAAAGAAGATTCAGACGAAGAAGAAGAAAGGTATGTAGAGACTGCACTTATATCTAAGGTTAGTAAGAATGATGTCGGGATTATAGATAGTGGCTGCACTCACCACATGACCGGTGATAAACAAAAGTTTAAACTTTTGAATACTATAATGGTGGATCAGTAAGAATGGGTAATGACACACCTTGTCTAGTTGAAGGTAAAGGAACTATAATGTTGAATAACTTGATCAAATGTGAAAATGCTTATTGAGTAAAAGGATTGAATTATAATCTATTAAGTGTTTCACAGCTGAATAATACAGGTCACCGAGTAGCATTTGAGAATAAGAAGGCAAAGATCTTCAATGAATCAGGAAGGTTGATCAGAACTGGTGAACAGACAAAAGGTAACCTTTTCTATCTTGATGACATTAACACCACTTGTTTAATGGATAGAAACGAACACATATGGTTGTGGCATAAAATACTATGCCACGTGAATTTTGACAACATGATAAAGATAAGAAATAAAAGAAGAGTAAGAGGATTATCGAGCATGTCAAAGCCTAAGCATATCATGTGCAAGAATTATCAAAAATTTAAAATGACACAGTATAGTTTCAAGAGTAAAGCCCATACATCTAATGCAATTCTCAAATTAGTCCATACTGATTTATGTGGACCTATGAGGACAAAGAGCTACTATGGAGATAGGTATTTCATTCTATTTGTTGATGATTATTCTAGAATGATGACAATTATGTTCCTAAAAGATAAATTAGAAGCATTCAAGATGTTTAAATGGTATAAGGTTATGGTAGAAAAACAAAGTGGTAAGGAATTGAAATTCTTAAGATCATATAGAGTAGGGGAATTTGTTTATGATGAATTCACTAAATATTGCAATGAGCATGGAATTAAAAGACAAGTTTCTGCACTGAGAACACCACAACAAAATGGAATTGCTAAAAGAAGAAATAAATCCATTGTTGATTGTGCAAGAACACTGATGATTGAGAAAAGCATCACTCAAAATTTCTAGAGGGAAGCTATAAGTATTGATGTCTACACATTGAACAGAGTACAATTGAAGAAGGACACAAAGAAGACACCCTATGAGCTTTGGTATGGTTACACACCCAATGTAAGTTACTTCAGAATATTTAGTAGTCAATGTTATATTTTAAAAGATGAAAGAAATGGAAAGATTGACTCCAAAAGTGATGAAGGTATCTTTCTAGGGTATTCCACCAAAAGCAAGGCTTATAAATACCTTAACAAGTCCTCTAACAAGATCGTTGAAAGTGCAAATGTAAGAATAGATGAATTTGCAAAAAATAATGATAAGGAAAGAAAAAAAGAACCAGAAGACTACAACAAGTTTGTTTATACTAAAGAACCTGACACTCCACCTGAGCAACAGTGTATCGCTCTCGAGAAATAGAACATTGCACATGAGCATCAGGCCGCAATTACCAAAACTCAGGAAAACACTCGAGATGATGTACCAAGTGATGGAGATCAGAATGAAGGTCAAGATGATAATCAAAATGATGCACAAAGAGCTAAAATGAAACTTGCCAAGTATGCTAGAAGACATCATCCATAGAATCAGATCATCAGAGACAAGAAGGCTGGAATGAGAACAAGAAGTAAGTCACTAAACACTAGATGTTTACTTTGTGATTTTGAGCCTAAATTTGTTAATACTGCACTTGAAAATGAAGAATGGGTCTGTGCTATGAATGAAGAAATAGAACAGATTGAGAAGAACAGTACATGGACACTAGTACTAAGACCAGATGACAAGAATGTCATCGATACCAAATGGATATTCAGAAACAAGCTGAATGAGATTGGAGAAGTCACAAGAAATAAAGCAAGATTAGTATGCAAGGGGTATACACAAGAAGAAGTTATTGATTATGGTGAAACCTTTGCACCTTTTACTAGAATATAAGGAATAAGAATTTTTCTTTCTTATGTTGCATACAAAGGATTCAAGGTATACCAGATGGATGTCAAATCTACATTCCTAAATGGAATACTAGAAGAAGCAGTATAGATTGAACAACCAGAAGGGTTTGTTGATCTAGACAAGAGAAACATGGTATGTAGACTACATAAAGCCTTGTATAGATTGAAACAAGCACCTAGAGCCTAGTATGAAAGACTTCAGTCCTATCTCATTAGCATTGAATTTGTAAGAACTAGTGAAAATAGCAATCTGTACTTAAAAGAAGATACCGATGGTAATATTCTGATTGTTGAAATATTTTTTGATGATATCATTTTTGGGGGAAACAAAATGTTATGTAAATCCTTTTCTAATGAAATGAGCAAAGAGTTTGAAATGTCTATGTTTGGGGAGATCAAATTCTTTCTTGGTCCACAGATTCTTCAACAAGATGCAGGCATATATATCACTCAGTCCAAATACATCAAGGAAGTACTGAACATATTCAAGATGGAAGATTCCAAACCAGTTGGAACACCTATGGAAAACGGATGTAAGCTGACAAAGGAAGATAAGTCAAATGAGGTAAATTAGACCTTATATAGATTAATGATTGGAAAACTAATGTATGTTGTTCATACCAGACCATATATAGCACATGCAGTTGGAATTGTTGCAAGATTCTCTGCTAATCCCAAAGAATCACATATGACTGCTATCAAAAGAATTTTGAGATATTTAAAGAACACCGAGGACTATGGATTATGGTATAAAAGAGAAGGAAAATTTGAGCTAAAAGTCTATACATATGTTGATTGGGATAGAAACATTGATGACCGAAAGAGCACAACTAGAGGAGCATTCTTCATGGGTGACAGACTTGTCACATGGATCAGAAAGAAGAAAGGATGCATCTCACAGTCTACTGCAGAAGAAGAATACATGGCTACTGTTGCAAACTGCTCAAATATTGCATGGATCAAACAATTACTGGAAGGTATGAATATGAAGATTCTTGAACCAGTGATTATCTATTGTGATAATACTAGTGCAATAAACATATCAAAGAATCTAGTCATGCATGCTAAGACTAAGCATATTGCTATCAAGTATCACGATTTAAGAGAACACATGCAAGAAAAAGAGGTGATACTGGAATATGTTCAATCAAAGGAATGATTAGCTGACATATTTACCAATTCATTGTTGAAAGATATATTTGAGTACCTGAGACAGAGACTAGGGGTCCAATCCTTGTCTATCAATCAATAAGCTCACTAGGAGATTGCATCAGCCTATACACAATTAGAAGGTCAGTCATGTTGATGAAAGCACATAAATGGATTGAAAAGATACATCTATACACAACAAGGTACATATTTACACCGAACACCAAAGTCAATGTATTTTTGATGGATAGGGAAATTCAAGGAGTATATTATAAAAAGGAATGGAAGATGATATGGAAGAATTGTTTGGTATTGTTTTCAAAGGGAGAGATTCTCTCATTATCAGGAATTATAAGGGAGATATTATCTCATTATCAGTGAGAGATTATATCATTATCCATAGGAAGATATATTACATATGAAATATCCATCAAAGGGAGAGAAATAACATAAAAGAGAGAATACATGCTAAGGGAGAAATTGTTGTCAAAAGAAAAAGAGATGATCAAGAAGAGGAACAGAGATAGAAGCTTCTACATTTATCCAATAAAGGGATTAAAGATTGAAGAAGATACTCTGCAAGAAACAAATCTAAGCTATTTGAGCTTACTGAGAGCCAGACATTTGTATTGGTTATAAAATACAAAGATTTAGGAGAGATGGATGAAATACACTTGATATATTTCATATTGTATTAGTAATAATATAGTGTGATAATGTAGTGTGTTTCCATCAATTCCAAAGGGAGAGATTGATGACATATAACTAATTCAATGTTTGAAGATGTTAAGTTGATCACTGAAATGTAGAAAGATAATGCAAGACATTAAATCGGTTAATGGATTGTATTGTCATTGATGTCAACTTAATATAATCTGATTGGTTATATTCAAAGTGTCAAAGAATTCAAAGAATAAAAGAGATAAATATTATGCTTTCATTAATGCATAAAATATCAACAATCACTAAGTGACTACAAACACTGACGGTTAGTGGAACCCAACGGACAGAGAAACTGGTGTAAGTGTTCTAAGGGTTTGCTTGCACAATTGACTAAGACGATATTTTTTTTGTCTTCTTCAAGGATCCTAATCTTTTCTATGTCCTTATTAGGCTTAGATGATTAAATAAGACCTAATCCAACTCCTCTCTAAGATTCTCACACTTTGTGCTTCACCTTTGAAAGACTAACACCCTAGTAGTTACTTCACTTCCTCTCCTACACTTAGAAGGATCTAAGTGCCAACTCCACTCTAGCATTCATGAATCATTGTAGGGGTGTCCATCATTATGTAGATAGTCCATTTGATCCCATTTTAATCCATTTTGATGGATCTCTTAACTCTTTGTAGTCAAGTTCAAACTTTAGCCTCCAAGAGGCCTAATTGGGCTTATTTCCTTATAGCCTTTTACAGTGTGTTTTTTCCCAATTCTTTCAAACCTTTCCCAAAGAAGTGAAAAACCAAACACACATTCAGATACCCTTTATCACTTTACAAGATATTTTGAAGTTTTTAGTTTCCTAAGTCCTCTGCACATAGGATTCCCACAATCTAGGTCCAATAGGGCTAATAGGCCTAATTTCTAGGACTGTCTGCAACACAATGCAAAAATTGCTCAAAACTTTGTTGAATGGATTGGTATGAACTCAATCATCCTAGCATGTCAATATATGACTATACCCTATCTGAAAATGTACCTAGTTTGTACAGTGCTTCACTACCTTGCAAGATATGCTCACTGTTTCATCACTAAACCTCTAACCGAGCACTGTCTTCTCGCCTAGGGCATAGCAGTAAAAATATCTCTCCATCTTCCTAAGAATCTTAATCCTAAAAATATATACACTACTAACTCCCCTAACATATCCATCCATCCTTACTTGTTTCCCATGGTTAGATTTCATGGGGGAGCCATGAATCGACTGACTTGTCAGGACAGGACTAGTGAGCACACTAAACACAAAACAATTACACTACGAACCTAGACTAACTCAAACCACTATGTTTACTGAATATAAAAGTCTTAAAAATGACCAAAAAACAACCATTAAACTAAACCATTCAATCCATTTGATGTTACTGTCACAAAAAAATGCATGGGATTTCTCAAAACACAGAATTGCAGAGCCCTTTTTCAATATTCACCACTTGTTACCATCATCCCCTATTTTGAGTTTTGAGTCTTAGGTAATATTAGATGTCATATCCATGATTCTAGGCCTTGTTGGTTGATATCCCATTCCTATTTCCTAGGGGGATCCAAAGTAACCAAATGTTGTCATGACAACAATGTAACAACTTTTGGCATCTTTGTCTTCATGCCACTTTCCTAACTTCTAGGGCCTCTAACCTCTATAATTCGAGGATCCAAGATCATTCATGACCTTAAGGCATCTCTATGACATCATTGATGTGTTTAGACACATTGAAGACTCTAACTCAAACTCCTAACACTAAGAATTTAAAAAATACTAACATTGGCTAATTTGGTGACCGTAGTCCTAATGACTAACTCACCTAGCCCACATTGCAATGACCTTCTAAGGTCCAAAAACAACATAAATAACTTGACTTGGCTAATGTCAAGTACAAGCCAAAATATGACGAAAACATGGAGGTTAGCCTAGGTGTGCTCCTGCACCATCCTCCCCAAAAAAAAAACTTCAATCCACCCTTGGATTGAGGATGCTTGGATCAATCCCCATCTTCTTGAACTCTGATTCTTTGATCCATACTACATCAACATCCATTTGATCATGCTTATTTATCAAGTGTTCCTTGTAGGCTTTGGTTCTAGTTTGTTTGTAGACTCTAGTATCCAATACACTGTCAGCTCCTGTGACTGTAGCAGGGGGCAAATGGAGGTCTTCCACATCTCTGATCACTTCTTTGAGACTCTGATCCATGTCTTTTTGTGGTCCTTTGTAATGGACTAGGTCTGCAATATTAAAAATAGGTGACTGTCCACTATCTTTTGGGAGCTCAACTCTGAATGCATTATCACCATACTTAGCTAAGATAGGATAGGGACCTATCCTTCTCATCTGCAAATTGTGAGGGACTCCCTTTTGAAGTCTTTATTTTTTAAAATACACCATGACCATGTCTCCCACATTGAACTGAACTGCTCTCCTACTCTCATCAACCTTGGTTTTATGTTTCAAGGTTTTCTCTGTCAAAGTTTTTCGGACTATATCATGTATCTCCTACATTGCATAAGTAAAATCATCTGCATATCCACTTGCCTTGACTCCATCCTTCAAGTCTCTCAACTCATAGAATCCTCTAGGATGTAATCCATACACTACCTCAAAAGGGCTCTTCCCTATTGATCTATTGATGGTATCATTGTAGGCATACTCAACTTGCCCAATCAATTGATCCCATTGTTGTCCATACTCCTTGGTCAAGAATCTTAGTAGATTTCCAAGGCTTCTATTCACCACTTCGATCTGACCATCAGTTTGGGGATGGTATGCAAACCCAAAGGATAAATTAGTGCCCAATCTTTGCCAAAGAGTCTTCCAAAAATGACTCATAAATTTAGTGTCTCTATCTGACACTATGCTCATAGGCAACCCATGGATTCTTACTATCTCTTTGAAGAA
>MU224132.1:436024-457546 GCA_018584345.1 Thuja plicata | reverse complement strand
TATATATATATATGAAGATTATATGTTATAGTATCTTAAGATTTCTTTGAAGGCTAATGAATGATTAGATTGTATATTTACATATTCACGCTTAGAGCCTGTTATTATTTTAGTACCTGAGAAGAGAAGTTGTAATGTTACCAAGGAGGGGCTTGTATAAATCCAAGTAATCGATATATGTCCTAAGATAGGGTAGGGGTCAGCGTTTGGAAGCTTTGAGGGCAAGACCCAAGATGGGATACAGACTTGGACTTGTAAACTGAGGTAATCCATTGCAGTTGGTATCTAGGCAACTTGGTTAATACCTACTCCTTCCATCAGGAAGTTGAATAGTAATAAGATTGAATATAGGATATTGATGTTACATATAGATAAACTGACATGATTAAATGAATTTATAATTATTATTTATAAATATCCTAGCTTTTTAGGACATGTTATGTAGAATTTGAGTTAAATAAGTAATAATTATGTCTGACCTATCAAGGGACATCACAAAGACAACAAAAAAAATCATCAAAATCTGATATGCTATTTAGGATCTATAAATAAACAAAATTAACTATACACTTTTTCTTTCCTCTATATCATTATTATTATTTGACTATTTTAATATTACTTTTAACCATTTTGAACAAAAATTTCTACCTTGTACTTACAAATCGCTCCTTAAGATAGTCAAATGTATATGTGATATTGAATTGTTGCCCCCATAATGAACGAAACAGTTTTAAAATTATCACTTCTAAATTAACTATACTAACACTACTTTCAACCATTCTCCACATAACCTTTCCACCTCATACTACAAATTGCTCCTTAGGTTTTGGGTTGCGTTAAGAGCTAAACACCCTAAGAAATTTGTTGCAAATAGAGACACTGCAATCTTATGTTCAAGAAAAAGTCCCTAGCAATATCAAAATAGAGATAAGATTAGTAGTGGGGCCAATCATTCCAAAACTGGTGCATCGTCAACACATATCCTTCCAAAAAGATATTTTAGAAAAGAATGGCATCATAACTCTTCAGGTACATCTGTATGCTTTATTCATTTCATCTCTCCCTCCATATCTTTCCTATCTACATTTCACTCCTCCCATCTCTCCCTACATATCCTTCCTATCAACCTCTTTATCTCTACTTTTCTCTTTGCAATCTCTCTCTCTCTCTCTCTCTCTCTCTCTCTCTCCAAACATTTTTGTCTTTCCATCCCCTCCCCCCTCTTCCATACCTCTTCGGCATACCCATCGCACACCAAGGTGCAATTGCTAGTAATATTACTTTTAACCATTTTCAACAAAACTTTCTACCTTGTGCTCCTTAAGACAATCAAAGGTATATGTGATATTGAATTGTTGCCCCATAATGAACGAAAGAGTTTTAAAATTATCAGTTCTAAATTAACTATTCTAATATGACTTTCAACCATTTTCCACATTACCTTTCCACCTCATACTACAATTGCTCCTTAGGTTTTGGGTTGCGTTAACTTCATGCCTCTCAAAATCCTACATGGAAATTTCAAATCACTCCCATTTTTTACAACAACTTACTTGACAAGTCTCCTACTTATAACTAAGGTTTCAGGCCACATTATCAAATATGATGTCACAGTAACATGCTTTTTGTCAAGGTATTCAAAACAACCAAAAAAAAAGTGAGACCAATCGTAGTGCATTAGGGACCTCGTACTTGTGCAACTAATGTGGCATCACACCATTAGTTGTTTTTTAGAAAAAGGGACACATTTCATTCAATTATGAGTAGTCATCATTAGTGAAAACAACTTTAAAGTCACAAATGCTGGTACAATATTGATAAAAAAATATTAGAAATTAAATACGTAGGTATTTAATTAACAACTTCTATCACAACCATTAGAAAGCCTTCACCATTAGAAGACACTCAGATTAGTATTGGATCCTCCTCTTGCCTAGTGGGGAGAAGATTTTTGGAGCAATATCAAAATAGAGATAAGATTGGTGGTGGTGGGGCCAAGCTGCTGTCATTCCAAAACTGGTGCATCGTCAGCACATATCCTTCCAAGAAGATATTTTAGAAAAGAATTAAATAAAAATTATAGAAAACAGTTACATTACAATTTATTATTTATTATTTAAATTAAGAAAATTAATTTTATAAGGTAGGTATTGTCGGCTGTATAGCCATTTCGATATCTCTTCTGGTATATCTGTATGCTTGATTCACCCCGCGTTTTCGGAATTTTCTAGAAATTCGGCTTTCATGAACACCTTTGCACGGCACAGCGTATAAATTCATCTGGCTGTTCTTTGGCAACCTGTACTCATTTCATCTCCAAGAATCTTGTTGTTCAATTTCTTGTTCTATCAATCAATTAGGGAAAAAGAGACAGAACAAGAAGCAAAAGCGGTTTTGCAGAAATAGATCGGCGGTTTTATCGATACATAAAAGCGGTTTTCTTCGAAGCAGCTTGAGGTTTTTCATACGTCGCGATTGTGTCGGATGATTACTTTGTAGTGTTTTTTCACTAACTTTTTGTGTGCTGGTTTTTTCTCTAGATCAGAGGTACTCATGGTTTTTTGTTTTCTTTCTTCTTGATTTTTCTTTGTTTAAATTTCCTTTTAGCGAGAAAATCTCTTTTAAAACAGGGGATTTGCAGTCACTTTCTTTTTAATAAATAATCCATATAAAATCAAGACAGCAAAAATTATTCAGATTATACTCGGTGCAAGAATTTAATGTTTTCCACCCCATTCTATAAACAGAAAAAGTTAATTTCAAGTGAAATGGGAATTTAGCCTCTCATTAGTATATGATACAAAATAGTAAACCCTCGAATTAAAATCCTCTCAAGGGGCGACTTTGATGATGACAATTTTGAACGCCTTCTAAATTAAATTGATCTGAAGGATCTGTCGATCAATTAGGACTTGCACACCCGTTAAAGTGTATAGGCAGTGTAATTTGTATAGAATTGGCTGGTGTGATACTGGAGTTGTGCTATGCTTCTTAGCTTTATACTCTTCCCACCGGAAGCACCTTAGAATCATTTTTTGTAATAGAAGCAGACATAAACACGGTATGGATTTTCTACAGCACATGGCTTAAATTTATGTAAACTGCGGTGAATGTTGGTTGGATTAAACTAGCTCGATGAAGTAATTATCGTTATTCTAATAGAAAGAAATAATGGCATCAGAAAGAATGCTTGTATTAGACTAGATCCTTGAGATTTTTGTGTATGGTTTTTCCTTTAGAAATAATGGCATCTCGCAAATATGAATGAGGTCAAGTCTTGAGAAGAAGGCTGTTATCAAAACTCAAACATGTTACGCAATCAACAATATTACTTCAATGTCAGTTTTTCTAACTTGGATGTCGTGAGAGGTATTAATTGTTTAATATAAAAACAACTAATTCAGAAATCAGCGTTATATGGGGTGTTCATAAAAATTATCATCATCATTCAGTGACATTATATGATATAGGTAGATTATAAGAATCTCAAGGAGTGCAACTGCCACTTAGCACCAAAAGTATGTTGGCTTTTTGACTCTTCAAAAAATGAATTGTTAGGAAGCGGAAGCATCTAAATCAGCTAGCAATGGCTCTATAGTACAGCACACAAGATTTGTTGCATGTTGTAGTCATTTTGTTTGTGCAAAAAAAGGTAAAATTTTAAATGCACGCAAACTAATTCTTCATTATTTGATGACAATGGTTGTGCTTTATTGAGCAGATGGAGCATGTACTCCTAATCCACTCAAATTATGACGAATTGGTGACTCATGGATTCAAAGTAGAGAGTTAAAGTTATAAATCTAACTTCAAGATTGACAAATATTAAAAAAAATGAACAAATTCAAATTGATAGAGCTGGATGGGAAATTATAAAAAAAAAAGTTAGTGATAAGACTTCGATTGCTGGAGGCTAAAGTGTTGGTGTCATGCCCATAATTTATTATGAACATGACGCACCAACTAACAATTTTATTTTATGAAGAATGTTAAGTATCTCTATAAATGTAGCTAGAAGACACTGCTGATGAAGGGAATCCAAGTACTGTAAGTGTCTGAACTAGTTGTATCACTGAACAATCCACTGCCTGAAACAAAGTAGAATCTGATCCATACTATGGCACATCGAAATTCATCTTCAACCCTTGGAATATGGTTAACCCAAAGGCAAGTTTCCACATATGGATCACCATTGGATCCATAAAAAGGGGGAGATGGGGAAAAGCACTCCCATTTGACAGTGAGGGATTTGTGGTGCCTCATCTTAGGTGGAATAAGGGACACACAGTAGCTCACCTCACCCAAGGACTATGAGGCTAGTGGTGCCCCACCTTACCCTAGGTGACAGTTGGTGTTTGGCCATGGAGGTATCAATTGTGAGCATCTTTATTATACTTGCCATGGATATTGGGGATTCTTGGGCCATTTTAATTTATAAAATAAACAAATTCATTTGTGACTACATCCTCCAAAATAGGACTAAGTAAGATTTTAGCAAATACTAGTTTGTACCTTTGCTAACTTCCACATCTGTGTATTGTGCAGCCCTCTTCAGCAAAGGAAGGATTTTAATGTTGGAATATATTGGTATTAGTGCAGGGGCAAAAAGATACAGTGGTTGATCATTTTGTTTCTGTGCTCTATAAGAATTTTGTGCATCTATTTGAATAAAATTTCTCGAGGACCTTTCTTATTCTCATTTATGATGGTCTTTATCTTCTCAATCATTGAGTAGATGCCATCATATACCTCTCCTAGGCATGGCTTATTAATGTCAGTACAATAAATCATATTCATGAAGGGTCTGGTTAAACTAAGAATATTTCACACAATCTGATCCTGTGTCTTCTAAGATCATTTACTTAATATTTGATGGTCTTTTATTGTTAAATTGTTTCAAAAGTGCCTCTCACACCTTTACAAGTCATCTCACAAGACAATTCTTTGGGAGGTGAATCCTGTGTTATTAACCTGTTTTAAAATTATATTATTTAAAAAATAACATGGAAAACATACTTAATTGGACATTTGTGTTGTATTCCTTTGACTGTATGAGATTATACATTTGACACCACGTTTACTGCAAATTTAATTATATATACCACTACTTGGAACTTAACATTGAAATTGAACATGTTTTGATGATGGTGAATTTGAGTCTTCTTTGAAGTGGGGTTGGTCCATGGAGCTAGAAAGGTTGACCCGTGGACCTAGAGCAAGCCACCATTTTAATCCCTGTGACAACAAGCTTGTAAAACAACACATTCCAAACAAGTATCCATCAGGGAAGCCATAAGTACTCATCCTAATCCAATATATTCACAGGAAATATATGTTTTCTGGCTGTTCCTTCCCCAAAAGAAGAAAATTCTTTACTTGTGAATTTACAAGGCATGTCCTCTTGTAAGGCTTTATGCATTGTAAATGCTCACAACTTGGCAAGATTTTCAGAATATCCTGTTGGTTGATTATCAGCTTCAATGCCCTTTAATGTGTTCTGAAACATTTGATATAGCAAAACACGAAATTTTCTGTGGTACTAAACAAGAAAATGAAATTTTCTGTGGTACTAAATAAGAAAATTCAAAAACAATTTATTCTTGTAGCCATGTGTTTAGAATCTTGAGATGCAGGTTTTCAAGTACACAAAGCATTCAACAAGTGGATGGGCGGCAAACTCCCTTCCAGGCCACCACACCACACTTGAGACTGCAAGCAGAATTAGCTCTATCTAAGTGCTTATAATGCTGCAGTCCACAGTGCCCCCTTTCCTCACAATGGTTAACTTTGTTTCTTGCCTTATCTTGATTTTTTTTTTTTTCCCGTTCTTCATGTGCTTGATTTGTTTCTTCTCTTTTCTTTCACCAGAAACGGAGGTCCTGCCCCTGGTCTATTGCATTTGGGCTGATTGCCTCGATTTCTTTAGGTGTGAGACTGCATCAAGTGACTGTGCGGCAAAGTTTATGTTCGTGGACTCAAACAAATTAGTTTCAAACTGCAACCTGACAATTCTTCAAAGTTGTAATACTGAAGATTGATTCAGGAGATGATTGGGTTTTCAGTTGGACTTAAATTGTTATGCATGTTGTATCATCCATCAAAATGTGGATGAATGAAGCTGTTCACGATTATGCTTGGATTTTATGCTTGCTGACTTGGATTGCTATGCGGTACTGTGGTCAGAGTGGGGCAGTTCAAAGAGATTTGGCTGGTGTTCTTAGATGGATGTTGACCAATGACTGCAATGTTGGAATTTATCTAGAACTGGAAAACTTACTTCAAAATACTTCTTATGCAGGTACAGGACTGTGAGTGATGTGTCCAAGTATGGAGGTTCTTCTTGAGCATTTGGCCCCAAAAGGATGTGACGAACCTATAGAACTTGTCTCAACTTCAAAAATGAGGGAAGAAAGTCTTGAAAAGCTAGATGAAGGATATGGGCAATATGGGTGAGTAAGCCACTCTATTTGTGTGAATTTTGTTAATAATATATACGGATACACTCTAAAGTTTAGCCTACACTATTTCATTTTGATATATGCAAATTATAAATAAGACAAGAAACTACTAGTAGCTACAACATTTGTTACAAGTCCTATATATCTCAACTGGTTTGTTGGTCAAATATGTTAATTTAGAACCAGAATTGCAAGAAACATATAACAGATAAATCAAAACACAATCAACGCAAGAGATACCTGGGGAAACCATCCTAGTCGAGGGAAAAACCTAGCCACACCACAAAGTACTTCTTTATTAATAATAATGACAAAGTCCCAGTATAGAGCTCACAACTTTTGAGCACTCTATACAAAAATGAACAGAACCTTACACTAGCTTCTGTTAACAAGGAACATATATGACGATCATCAATACCATGTTCTTGAATACAACTCTACAGAAACTTCACAATGATAACAATAGACTTAAAAAATAAGAATTGCAAGAAACATATAACAGATAAATCAAAACACAATCAACACCAAAGATACCTTGGGAAAACCCTCCTACTCGAGGGAAAAACCCAGCCACACCAAAAAGTACTTCTTTATTAATAATAATGACAAAGTCCCAGTATAGAGCTCACAACTTTTGAGCACTCTATACAAAAATGAAGAGAGCCTTACACTAGCTTCTGTTAACAAGGAATATATATGCTGATCATCAATACTGTGTTCTTGAATACAACTCTACAGTAACTTCACAATGATAACAATAGACTGAAAAAATAAGAATTGCAAGAAACATATAACAGATAAATCAAAACACAATCAACACCAGAGATACCCTGGGAAAACCCTCCTACTCAAGGGAAAAACCCAACCACACCAAAAAGTACTTCTTTATTAATAATAATGACAAAGTACCAGTATAGAGCTCACAACTTTTGAGCACTCTATACAAAAATGAACAAAGCCTTACACTAGCTTTTGTTAACAAGGAACATATATGTTAATCATCAATACTGTGTTCTTGAATACAACTCTACAGTAACTTCACAATGATAACAATAGACTTAAAAAATAAGAATTGCAAGAAATATATAACAGATAAATCAAAACACAATCAACGCCAGAGATACCTTGGGAAAAACCTCCTACTTGAGGGAAAAACCCAGCCACACCAAAAAGTACTTTATTAATAATAATGACAAAGTCCCAGTATAGAGCTCACAACTTTTGAGCACTCTATACAAAAATGAACAGAGCCTTACACTAGCTTGTGTTAACAAGGAACATGTATGTTGATCATCAATATTGTGTTCTTGAATACAACTCTACAGTAACTTCACAATGATAACAATAGACTTAAAAAATATTGCTCCAACAACTGAGCAATCATATACTCTTCAATAGAATTTTACATTCAATAATCAATGATTGATCGTACACATATTCAATAGGATCATGTAACTCTGACATCACCCCTTTTGCAGAAAAACAACCATCAGAAATAATACACTGCTAATGATGTTCGCTTCAGATATTACCTTCAAAATACCATACTATCAAAGATTAACATTACCGAATACCCATCATCGGGATTCCCAAAATGATGCTATAGGATGTTAAAGATAATTCCCAGATACAATAATCACATATACTAATACAATATTTCTCACACCGCCTTTGCTTGAAGTGAGCCCAATAATAGTTGACTTACCCACCATAATGTCACTTTTTTGAGTGATAATCACACGCTAAAAACTCTTCTTATACTTAACATGACCCAGATAGACTAAAATGGCAGGAAGCCAAGGAGTCACTGTTGGAGACACCATAAACACCTGACGGCAGTTACAAGAATGCCGATACATATCATAGTCACACAATCTCTATATTTTATTAAACCTTTAATATGAAACAATAAAGACATGATCGAGGAAGGCGTTTACAAAATGGACATTGCCAACGAGTACAGTTAACTCAACAAAGTTTGATGCACGATGAACCTTCATAATTGTCAGAAAGGTTATGAGAGAGGCGCTTCACCTTCCTTTATAAATACAAGCATGATAGGAATGCACCGACCAAAAGAAAGCAAAATCCTGAGCAACACGAATGGTAGCAAAAAGAAGAATAGCCATTTCATCTTTACGTTCATGAGCCACACTTAAGACTTGCAGATATGAAAGGAAGCGGAAACACAAACATATGGAGAAAAAGGCCACGACACACATCCTGTCAATAGTATAAGTATAGATCATTCATATGTCAACGTGAAGTCTCTTCAAATTCTCCAGCGAATAAGCTCACAACAGAAGAGAATAGACATCGCATATATAATTCATTGATGTAGCCATTGCAGGTAAGAGAAAAAATATCTCCTTGCAGCAAAGGAGATATTATTTGCACATTTCATGTCATGGAGTCTCTCAATATGACAAACACAATGGCTATACCCATATGTATCAACAACAAAACTGTCACCGATCCTCTCAATGTGATATCGTCATCTCAACATGACGTTCACCAGGGCTACTCCCAGATGGCGAATAAACACAAGTGCTAAATCATGGAGTCTCTCACCTCAGACTTCTCTCACAGAGAAGAATGCGTTAAGAAGGGCTTGCACCTCAAACTTTTCTCGCAGAGAAGAATGCATTAACAAGGGCTTGCACCTCAAACTTCTCTTGCAGAGAAGAATGCATTACAAGGGCTTTCACCTCAAATTTCTTCGCCTTAGAGAAAAATGCGTACTCCCTCTCAACAGGGGCAGAACAAACACAACTTTGTTTATCACAATAAATTAATTGACTCCAATGTTTGACCAAACAAGGAGCTTTTACAGTCACACTGCTACACGAGCTTGTTGATCCTTTGCAAAGGACTTGGCACCCTCCCTCTGCCACACAAGCTCTCTCTGAATCTTCAAGCACTTGCATCACCCTCTTGACCTCCTTGTACAAGATTGCTTGCAATTATTTTTTTTTGCCTTAGAGGAATGGTTTTCAACACGCACCTTCAGAACTTTTGACATACTTGAATCCAGTACTGTCCTCCTCGATCTCATTCTAGATCACCCTATTCTGGAGCTACCAATTTCAATCAGATTGACTGAGCAGGTCTGTTCTCTGTAGCTGAAGAGTCTCCCTCTGAATATCATTTCTTCCTCTTCGAAGAAACTAATCATAATGACAAACTGTATAGGTTCTTCCTTTTTTAATGAAGTTATGTGCCATTAACTCAGACCCACGACAGCAAGTTGTCTTCATACTTCAGCCTACTTGACTTCCTCACAGGATGCGTCAAGCTCTTCCTCCCTCTCATGCTCCTCGATCATCCTTATCTCTTAGTTGTTGATACACCAAATGAGCTAGACTCGAAGCTGAACTCATTCTTGTGATCTTCAGATTTGAAGTTACCATCTCTACTTGCTGAAATAACTCAGAAAATACCAATACGGGTGTTCCAAACTCCACTAATTTGATGTTCGTGACATGAGAATACAAAATGCCATCCAATTCTACCACCATGAATGTTCACAAGCAAGCTGGGCTGATCCGGTACCCTTCCAAAAAAAATCTACATAACATCCTTATGATCCTTGATTTGATCCTGCAACCAAGAGATATTAATAATATTAATAATACATAAAATTAAACTATCTTGAAGATAAATATACAGACCGATGCTAAAAGAGTACATGAATAACTATTCCAAAAAGAACTACATAAAAGATTCATAAACAATATCCAAGAGTATGAAGTGCTTATCTCTTTATGGGCATTTGCTTCCCCTTGGAACAAAAGGTAAGAGACTCAAGCTCCTACAAAATTTTAAGACTTGTCCAACACCTCCAATGAACACAAATAGATCTGAAACTAAAAACTTGAAACTGTTGTAGCAGACTGTGCACAGGGCAACTGAGTCTCTAGGCTTCACACAACGCCCTCAAAATTCACTCAAATAGTTTAAGTCAAAACAACAGACTTCAATAATCTGAAATTCTCAGCAAAGTAAGACCAAGTCTAAACAAATCTTAGATTTGAGCCCATGACTAATCAACCAGAGACCATCCAAAAGATTTCTTTCAATCTTCTTCAAAATATTGAAATATAATTTTCCACATAAATGATATAGCTTTCCTTTATACTGAAGACTTTGAGTATCCAACAAAAAATAGAAGACTAGCTTGCTGATAACTTCAGAAAACTTGAACCAGACTAAGATCAACCACGTTCTCTAACAGCATAAATGAATTCTTGAATCTTGCTGATTAAAGCTCTAATCATGCAACTCAACCACAGTTATAAAACACATCTTAACTTTAAAATCAAACCAGCAGCACAAAATCTGAATAAAAAATTTGGACTTGAAAATCTATACAGAAGAACTCTTCTTAGAATGAAAACTAATTTAGATTCAACAAAAAAAAAATGACACCTTTAAATTCAGGAAAGTAATACTTCAGTATAAGAATCCTTTTGAATTGTCACTAGATTCTTTATTAGGTAAAGCAACATCAACGTTTGTAACAGCAGCTTGATGTTTTGGTCTTGATAAACAATTTCTGGCAAAATGTCCATACTTGTCACATCTGAAACATTGAATTCTGGAGAGATCCATCTTCTTCTTTGGTTCAGGAGCTGAATCAGATTCCTTATCTCTATTTCTCTTGAAATTTCCTTTTCTCCATTCACTTCCCTTCTTTTTAGATGTATGAGCAGCAAGAACATAATCTTCATGGTGAGATTTCCACCCATTTCCTCTCACCTCCAATCTGTATTCCTCTTGAATGCAATCCATTCTCAAGCAATCAAACTTGGGTAGTTCATCTCTTCGACTAATCCCTTGAACGAAAGATTCCCAAGAGTGAGGAAGGTCATTCATGGCCAACATAACCAGGTCTTTTTCCTCGATTGATTCTCCAATAGCATTTAGTTGATCCTTCAATTTTGTAATCTTCATAAAGAAAGATACACCAGGTTTTTCTTTAGCCATCTTAATATGTAGAAATTGGTGTCTCAAGGCTAGACCTCTGCTTGTGTTGTTGAATTCATATAAACTTTGAAGACTATCAAACATTGCTTTGGCTGAAATCAACTTTGATATAACAGGTACCAGGTGATCCTTCACATAATCAATTAGTATCTTTATTGTCATGATATTGTTCTTTCTCCATTGAGCTTTTTCAGTGTCATAGAAGGCTCAGCGACATCAGACTTCACATAGTTGAGAATATCATTCTCTTCAAGAGTAATGAGTACCCTGAATTTCCATGATGTAAAGTTGGATGCACCATCCAGCTTGTCTTCAACTTTGAGTCCATTCACCATTGATGGAATCTGAAACAAGCAAACTGAAAGTAGAGCAAGGTATAATTTGAAACTAAAGATTCTGGTTCTGGACCGTTTCCCTAGATCCGCTATGATACCATGTTAAAATTTAGAACCAAAATTGCAAGAAACATGTAACAGATAAATCAAAACACAATCAACACCAAAGATACCCTGGGAAACCCTCCTACTCGAGGGAAAAACCCAGCCACACCAAAAAGTACTTCTTTATTAATAATAATGACAAAGTCCCAGTATAGAGCTCACAACTTTTGAGCACTCTATACAAAAATGAACAGAGCCTTACACTAGCTTCTGTTAACAAGGAACGTATATGATGATCATCAATACTATGTTCTTGAATACAACTCTACAGTAACTTCACAATGATAACAATAGACTTAAAAAATAAGAATTGCAAGAAACATGTAATAGATAAATCAAAACACAATCAATGCCAGAGATACCCTGGAAAAAACCTCCTACTTGAGGGAAAAACCCAGCCACACCAAAAAGTACTTTATTAATAATAATGACAAAGTCCCAGTATAGAGCTCACAACTTTTGAGCACTATATACAAAAATGAACAAAGCCTTACACTAGCTTTTGTTAACAAGGAACATATATGATGATCATCAATACTGTGCTCTTGAATACAATTCTACAGTAACTTCACAATGATAACAATAGACTTAAAAAATATTGCTTCAACAACGGAGCAATCATATAGTCTTTGATAGAATGTTGACATTCAATAATCAATGATTGATCATACACATATTCAATAAGATCATGCAACTCCGGCATCACCCCTTTTGCAGCAAAACAACCATAAAAAATAACACACTGCTAATGATGATTGCTTCAGATATTACCTTCAAAATTTTAAATAACATACTGTCAAAGATTACATTACCAAACCCTTCATCGGGATTCCCAAAATGATGCTACAGGATGTAAAAGATAATTCCCAGATACGATAATCACAGATACTAATACAATATTTCTCACACCGCCTTTGCTTGAAGCGAGCCCAATAATAGCTGACTTAACCACCATAATGTCACACACTTTTCTGAGTGATAATCACACACGCTAAAAACTCTGCTTATACTCAACACGACCCAGATAGACTAAAACGGTGGGAAGCCAAGGAGTCACAGCTGGAGACACTATAAACACCTGACAGCAGTTACAAGAATGCCGATACATATGAATAGTCACCTGTCACACGATCTCTATATTTTATCAAACCTTTAATATGAAACAATAAAGACATATAATCTGAGGAAGACGTTCACAAAATGGACACTGCCAGCGAGTACGGTTAACTCAGCAAAGTTTGATGCACAATGAACCTTAATTGTCGGCAAGGTTATGAGAGAGCCGCTTCACCTTCCTTTATAAATACAAGCACGATATGAATACACCGACCAAAAGAAAGCAGAATCCTGACCGACACGAATGGCAGCAGAAAGAAGAATAGCCGTTTTGTCTTTACATTCATGAGCTACACTTAAGACCTGCAGATATGAAAGGAACCCAAAACACAAACATATGGAGAAAAAGGTCATGGCACACAGCCTGTCAACAGTATAAAGAAAGATCATTCATATGTCAATGTGAAGATCCTTCAGATTCTCCAGCGAATAAGCTCACAACAGAAGAGAATAGACATCGCATGTATAATTCATTGATGTAGACATCGCAGGTAAGAGAAAAAATATCTCCCAGCAGCTACAAACACTAACAAAATATAGAGTAAGTTGCACAATTGTTAGTGGCTAACACATTTATATCAACAATAATAATTTGATACCTATAAAACAAATAAGGAGGTAGTGTATGACATTATTTGTAGTGGTATAGCATTGGTCCTGTAGCTAATTGTTCATATTTTAGTGTGGTGCAAATGAACTTAACTGCTAAGTTAGGAATAGCTAATTAATTCTTTAGAATTGGACCTGTCATTTTGTCGAATTCTTGTGGTTCTTATGGTTTTATGTGTCCTCCATACAAAGAAATGAAATATCATGTCTTAGTTGCTGCTATTAACTACAGTTAGCATTAATTTGTAGAGCACTTAAACACTGTTCATTTCATCTGTCTGTATGAATTAGTAGTAAGTACCAAACTTACTACTGCTTTATCTGTCCTGTTGATGACAGTTGTTCTCATTATAGACGGAGATGTAGTATCAGTGCCCCATGTTGCAATGAGATCTTTGATTGCAGGCATTGCCACAATGAGGCAAAGGTATAGTCTTTCATGTCTGTTTGTAAATGGCTGATATGATCTTGCCCTATTCGTTCTATGAATTCAAAATTTTACTGGTTCAAAATGTTTTTACAGAATGCTGTGGATGTTAATCCAGAAGTGAGTCATGACGTTCCTCGTCATGAGGTGCAGCAGGTAATGCTCTTACTTCATTTGAGTGAACTTTCTATTCGAGTTAAATTTAGCTTTGCACATTGTACATTATTTGCAATTGCTTTATATATGGGACTTATCTGTAAGTTACTATCTTTGTTATTGCTTTTTCAGGTTATCTGTTCAATATGTGGCACTGAACAAGATGTAAGTGTCCAACCTTCGGTATAATTTTGTGGGCTGATAATAAGATGTGCTTTTAGGAAGATTTCCTAACTTGGTAAATCCCTTTTGACATTTTATTGAATTCAGGTTAAGCAAATATGTGTCAACTGTGGTGTGTGTATGGGCAAATACTTCTGTGAGATTTGCAAGTTCTATGATGATGATGTAAGTCCACTGTGAACATATTATTTGTCACGTACTTCGATTATTATTCTTCAGAAGTCTCGAAAATTTCTCACCTGTTATATTTGGGAATGCGGTTGGGGTATGGGCTGAACATGGCCTTGTTGATCTTTCAGCTCTCAAAACAGCAATACCACTGTGATGGCTGTGGTATTTGTAGGTGAGTTTCTATCACACATTCTCTCAGCTTCCATGTATTTTGGGTGATTGTTGTCCAAGCATGTGATTTTCTTAGGACTAAAGGTTTCTACTTTCTGGTAACTACTTTTCTACAGAACTGGGGGACGAGATAATTTTTTCCACTGCTACAAATGTGGTATGTATATTGTAAATGAGAATAGTTTGCTCTCCATTTCTTCATCTCATGACTGGACTTGTTCATGGAAATGACATCTTTTACATAAGGATGTATTATATTCTGTGAGTCTCACAATATCTATCCCTTTGTTTTTAAGGTTGCTGCTATTCAGTTGCATTGAAGGATTGCCATCCTTGTGTAGAAAGAGCAATGCATCATAACTGCCCAGTTTGCTTTGAGGTGGGTTGTATGGATATCTCTTTGCCTGTGTATCTTATTACAATAATAGAAGTTGAAATAGTAAGTGATGATATTGCAATGCGTCATTTGAATTTCTAATATCTGAAACCTCTGTATCAATTTATTCATTTGCAGTTTTTGTTCGAATCTACAAGGGATATTAGTGTACTCCCATGTGGCCATACCATTCACATGGACTGTCTGAAGGAGATGCATCAGCATCTGCAGTAAGTTTCGATTGTAATTTTCAGGCTTATGTTCTCTTTAACATAGTTGCAAGTCTAGATTGTTTAATGAGGGTTTGTGAAGGCTTTTGTCAATCATATTTAATTTTATTCATGGATTTTTTCAGGTTTTCATGCCCTATTTGTTCCAAATCAGTTTGTGACATGTCAAGAGTGTGGGTGAAACTTGACGAAGAGGTAATTTTGTAATGCTGTGATATTTTTAATGTACTCTACTATTACAATGGCATGGTTTGCCAGGGAAAATATTTGAGGAAAAAAAAAATCTGCCAAAGTTGATATATGTTAACTAAAAACTTTTATAATTCCTGCTATGTAATTTTTAACTGATATGGCATATATGAAATATTGCAGGTTGCAGCAACACCAATGCCCGCATCCTACCAGAATAAGAAGGTATTTTCAAGATGAACTTGGGTTGTCTATGCTTACTTTTCTGAATGAGATCTGGTTTATTCCTGTAGGCTAGACTATAGAACTTGATACAAGGCTTAATATTAATATTGAAGTGTCAGTGCAATTGAATTTACTGTCTTTTGGTAGATGGTTTTAACCAATGTTACCTGGGGATGTGTTTCCGGGAAAAATTGACCCGTCCCCATTCC
Organism: Thuja plicata; assembly: GCA_018584345.1. NCBI lineage: Eukaryota > Viridiplantae > Streptophyta > Pinopsida > Cupressales > Cupressaceae > Thuja > Thuja plicata. The sequence continues at coordinate 441,600 of MU224132.1, read as the reverse complement.
CCGGACGTCCTGGAAACTCAGAAACTTCCAGAAACCTTTCCCTTAGCTGTCCCATAAAATTAATGTTTCAGTTTTGACAATTTGTTTGATTTCCACTCTCATGTGAAGTTTAAAGTTAAATTATTTAACACAAACATTGTATGTTAAGGTTCTATAATTTATATAAGCATGCATTATCCATGTTTTTATATGAATATTTAAAAATTTTCTATATATTTTAAATTTTCCCTATTTTTTATATAGCTGTTCCCACTGCCGTCCTCTGCTGCCCCCTGCTCCGAGAAAAAAATCAGTCCCAGAAACCTGTTTCCCCGTCCCCTGTCCCGGAAACCTGGGGTAACATAGGTTTTAACTCACTTTTTCATTGTAGTCATAGACTAACAAAGAATCAAAACTAATCTTCGTTTTATGTGTTAACGTGTAAATACTTTTAATTATTTACTTTTGCACTGTCTACAACACTCGAACATAAAGTGGGTAAACATGTGTTAATGAGAACATTGATTTTCAACAGGTTTGGATACTATGCAATGACTGTGGCACTACTTCAGAAGTCAAATTTCACATTCTCGCACACAAGTGTGCAAATTGCAACTCGTATAATACACGGCAGACTAGAGGCTGCTCTCCATAAAACTTGTGTCATACATAATGGCATTGCTTTAATACCTGTGGTCTATCTTTCTGTGGTCTATCTTTCTTCCAACATGAAAATCAGTTGAAGTCTGAAATCACACTTTAATGGTGGAGAATGCTTTGTTAGTTATGCCATGACCATCTCTGCTGTAGTGCATGTTGCAATGCATACATTTAAGAAAGTTGTGTGCAAAATTGCCAATGTCCTACAAAGAAGTTTTGCGGCAGAGATGTGTAAGCAGCATTTGTAATATAGGTCTGTGAACATATATCAGACCAGCTAGAATAACTTGAGAGAATTGCGTTGCAGGTCGAAGAACATATGTGAGACCTACAAGAGAAATGCTTAAATAGAATTTTCTGCTATGACAAGCATGCTATAATAGCATTGTATTCCCTGTACGTTGTAAAATATTTAAGCTGATTGAAGGATTTGGTTTGTAGATTTGCATGTGTTTGATTCTTTGAAGTGAAATATCCCTTGGTGTTATGCTCGAATGCATGTTGCCTGTTTGATATGTTTAGCTGTTTGCATAGTTTTTGTTTCCCAGATTTGGAATGGCTGGGTGTGATCATGTTTTATAAATATACCATAATTTACACGATGTACAAAATTAAATGAAGTTTTGATGGAGTGTTGTGAAAATTTCAGCTGTGTGCGCAATACTAAGTCGAAATGTTGGGTACTGTATATTAAAGTTCCCACAAGTTCTGGAGGATTCCTGAACATTTGTGAACTCCCAAACTTAAAATTTGAAATTTTTATTATTTGCCAAAGCAACACAATTCGCGGGAGGGTAAGCAAACGATGACATAGGTTATTTCACTTTTGTAGCGAGTCTCCTAAACGCTTAGAATCACTTTACAGAGGTAAGGCCACAATTACGCTAACCAATTTGAAGTGGGCACCAAATAGTATTCTGAACAAGATAAAATGGTGGTATGACTTCGTTAAATAATTGCCTGTCCTATGTATATACATATAATTCATTTATGCAGCACGTTAGTTGGGTTTAGCCAAACTACAAAATATATTCTTCCTCGTGAGGTTCACATACGAATTACCATATCCTTACACGCTTGCTTTGTTTAGCCTGGAGGATCAAAATGATATTCATACAATCCATTTAAACATTTTATCAGGTAATTTAAATGCCTTATTTTAAAGTAAACTACATTTTTTCCTCTTGAAAAAATCCCTCTTCACCTTAATAGGTACAAGGGGGTTAAAAATCCTCTTCACCTTAATAGGTACAAGGGGAAATAAATATCATTTACACCACCTTTGACCCTTGTTAAAGTTCAAAATAAAAAAATCGAAAAGTTAAAAAGATAGGGAAATGACCATACAATTTCCTTGTGGGTCTGCCGACTTCCATTTAAAGAAGTTTTGGTTATTTTTCACAGAGAATGGGGCAACTGCAAGAATACATCTGCATCTGCATAATATAATGCGTTTTCACTATTTTTTTAGAATTTTTACCGAACAGTGGAGGTGGATTATGACGATTGAAGTAGTAAAAACTATGTGAAAATTCATTGTGATATTCAAATTTTGGTTTTTGTATGGACATGTATGAATATGCTCTTTTTTGTGAAGAATACTCTTGTCCCATTTAAAATGTCATCAATATAGTGTAAATGAAAAATTAGAACACTATCTATGAAGTGAAAGTGGACCTTAGCAATTCCGCCTTTTAAGATGCAATGTTTTTTTAATTGTGGTGGGATATTTGCTGTGTATAATGTAATTGGCTCCAATATAATTGGAAGGAATCTTTCAAATTTTATGGCCTTCAATTTTGAGTATCTTTTCATCAACATCAATATTCCTCTTGTATATGTGGAGTAATCATATTTAGTATTAACCCATATACATGGTGTCAATTGAAGAGTTATTCATTGCAACTACTTTAATGTTGTGACTCACCACCATAACATGCATAGCTAATCTTCCATTATGCTCAAATCTAATGATTTTGATCTTAGTCCTTTACTTTTTAAATTATCTTTAAATCATGGAGACATTTAAAATTTAGTCCTTTACTTTTTAAATTATCTTTAAATCATGGAGACATTTTCATAGTAATGAATATAAAAATGGTTACAATAGTCTAGTATTTTAGAGTTTCAATTATGGTTCTTCCTAATTTGGAATACAAATTTAAAGTTGCTTTCACTATACATTTGAACACTACCATATTTTCAAGGTCCCTTGGAAAAAAAAATGCAATAGGATGATAAGTCTTGGCAAGTGATTGCAAATTTGAAGATGCTTTCACTGGACATTTGGACACTCCCTCCTTTGCCAAGTGCTTTTAGGAAAAAAAATTGAAAACAATAGGATGATAAATTTTGGCAAGTGACTACAATTTAAAGTTGCTTTCACTAGACATTAGAACACTCTTAGTTTTAAAAGTGCTCTTAGAAAGAAAATTAAAAACAATAAGATGATAAATCTTGCATATGACTCCAATCTCATCTTTGTTGTAGGTGTTATGATAGTTAGATGAGAAAAAGGTCCAAAATAAGACAATTTTATTAAATCCCAGCATTTGTTAATAATCATTAGTATTTGTACTACCTCTATATGTGTTGGTTTGATGACCTTTACATTAAACAAAGCAATTGAAGATGTTTATTGCATAGTCGACAAAATTCTTGATAATGGCATGAGGATTAGAACAAAGATAGTTTATCATGCAAGTATGGTAGGGATTGGTTGGAAAACTCATGGTTGCTCTCAAGAACAAATGAGGCCCGTATGGCCTTGAATCTTAGACACATTCTTTTGATTTGTTGACCTCTCTCAATGTAGAGAATATCCAACAAGCCAAAAGCAACTCTCGATTGACAATTTAAAAGAGGTTGTAGGCCCCCAACAATAATTTTTTTTATCATATTAGAATGTGCCAAAGATGTTGAACACAAATTGTTGATTTGATTGAATGCAGAAAAAAATGTATTCAATTTTTGCATATAATTGTTTTATCCATATTGCATCTTTCACAAGCTTTGATAGCACTTGTTGGAATGAATATTTCAAAAAATATTAAAGCACAAAAATTTATGCCATGATGGTACATAAATAAGAATAATAAAATATGCTAGAACAATCTTAATATGGGTTTGTAAAGTCAATTTTATTTGCAACAAACCTTCTCATTTGAGTAACTATTTAATCACCTAACATTAACATTTATGTTTAACAACATATATATTACAAAATAAATAAAACTATGCTATGATATAGCCTACTTTTTGACTAACATTAATTAAAAAGGACTTTTAGAACCAAGTGGCTATTCCTATTTATTCTCATTTCACTTGCTCTATGTTTAGTTGATTGACTATGTTCAAATATTTGCTTTTCACAATGAGGGAACTTGACAAGGTCATTGGTGAATACACTAGTGCATATAGTTGCTAATAGATTGCATACATCTTGGTGTTTCAAATTATTCCTTATAGTTCTACATAATACACTTCAAGGACAAAACCTAGGGAACTTGGGTTGATTTAGACTAAAAATATGGCAAACACAATCAAATTGCAAGTTCCTTGGTCAATTAACAAGGGTGGTAAACTCTTGCATACTTTGGGTTTTGATAAGAGAAGCATATTCATAGAGAGCTTGAAATGACAATTAAAGACAAATAAAATGAAAAAGTCACACAAATTAACCATACTCTATGCATAAGGACATTCTAAACATTGTCACTAAACACTCCTATTGACTTACTGATCTTGCAGATAATAGATTTTTTAACCACTTGTGATGTAAAACAAAATGTCCTTTAAATGCAATTTTGTAACAACTCAATAGGGTATACGCACGAAGATGGGGGACCAAAAAGGTGCCAAATTTTTTTGGGTCCCCCCAAAAAATTAGGGTGTGCACCGTATAGGGCGTACACCCTATGTAAATTTCCTAAATGAATAAAAGCATACAAGCTAAATGTGGCAATAAAAATCCAACAGGCCCTAGCAAGCCAATTGCAGCACCGAGAGCATACAAAAAATGTAACATTTAAGTATAAGTTACATACTCATACTTAAGTTACATTTTATGCATATACTTTGAGGATGTTTAATAGTGGTTTCAACTCATAGGAGTTAAGATAAAGATTCTAGATTTTTGAGGGTTTTTAGGAAATTTCAGATAGCCAAATTTCAGGAATCAATACATTGACTTCAACATGATTCCCAATGGACTATTGATTTTAACGTTAATCCCTTGACTTCTGCATGATCATTTGACGATTGTTTATCCTATGGTTAGTTTGGTAATTAACATGTATGTTTAACCATGTTGAGAGAGAGAGAGAGAGAAAGAGAGAGGTTCTAGGACATGTTAATGTGTCCTAGGACCCCTTAAGACCACTTACGACCCCTTCGGACCTCTTATCATTCATTAGTGTATGGTAGGGGATTCTAAAGGGTCGTAAGGGGTCTCAGGGGTCCTAGGACACATTAATATGTCTTAGGACCCCTTAACAACCCTTACGACCCCTAAGATGTAGAGAGAGGGTTCTTCATAGGTCCAAGGGATCAAAAGGGGTCCTATGACACATTAATGTGTCATAGGACCCCTTATGACCCCTTATCATACATCTTAGGGGTCGTAATGGGTCTTTAGGTGCCATAGGACACATTAATGTGTCTTAGGACCCCTTAACAACCCTTACAACCCCTAATATGTAGAGAGGGGTCTTTAATAATAAGTCCTAGGACCCCTTGTGACCCCTTATGACACCTTAGGACCCCTTACCATACATATTAGGTGTTTTAAAGTGTCATAAGGGATCATAAGGGGTTCTAGGACACGTTAATGTGTCCGAGGACCCCTTAAGACCACTTACGACCCCTTAGGACCACTTATCATTCATTAGTGTATGGTAAGGGGTCTAAGGGGTCCTAGGACACATTAATGTGTCCTA
>MU224132.1:404096-421681 GCA_018584345.1 Thuja plicata | reverse complement strand
ATGCATTGTTATCATTTAGATTAATTTTCCTTTTATGCATTGCAATCATATAGAGTAGATCTCATTTTCATGCATTCGAATCTCTCGTTTCATGGTGTATTTGAAATAGACACAACTAGGTCTATCTAAGGGCCTTCATTTTACATTTTTACACATCCATGACTAGAGAGTTATGGATCGATATTTGATGCCTCATTCTTCAGCAAATTTGAATGGAATAATTCATAGAAGTGTGACAACATTTATGCACACACCTAGGACATATCAATGTGTTTTAGGACCCCTTAGGACCACTTACCCTACACCTTAGGGGTTCAAAAGTGTCCTAAGGGGCCATAACGGGTCCTAGGACACATTAATGTGTCTTAGGACCCTTACCATAAATATTAGGGGTCGTAAAGGGTCCTAAGGGGTCCTAAGGGGTTCTAGGGAACATTAATGTTTCCTAGGACCCCTTAAGATCACTTACGATCCCTTTGGACCCCTTACCATTCATTAGTGATCAATCCTAATAAAGAAGATCAAAACCCTAAGAAAGGTGGAGAAACCTAGGTTGCATGAATAATTAATAAAAGAATTAATTATTGCATGCGCAAAGTTTAGCTTAAGTGAGCTAGAGATAAACAAGTGACTTAATAATTAAATCAATAATGATTTAATTAATAAGTGAAAATGTGACTTAATAATTAAATCAATAATGACTTACTTAATCGGTGAAAATATATTTTTACTCTAACACCCCCCCTTAAGATAAACTTAGGGAGAAGCTAAAAACCTAGAAACAACTACTGAAAGAAGGAAATGGGTCCCGACAACAAGGCCTGATCAAGTACCCAAGAAAAAAAAATTGTAAATAGGAGAAATAGCTAAAACCACATGGGAAAAAATCTACTCCAAAAAGAGATGAAGCCTAGCGAAGGACTAAAGAAGCCTCCAAACTAGAGAATGTCCCAGAAAATAGGAACAAAGATCAAGTAGAGAAGAGTCTAATATGCATGAGTGCCTTAAAATTACACTGCTCGAATCAGGATAGCAAACAAGGAAAACATCGAAACTCGAAGATACAGATGGAAAAAACACCAAAGTCTGAAGAAGTTATCAAAAGAAGAACATGTTGAACACCTCTGAAGCATGAAGTTGCAAACACTGTCAAAGAGTTGTTGTAATGTATATGAGTGCCCTCAAATGACGCTACTCGAATCAGGATGGAAAACAAGGCAAACATCAAAACTCAAAGATACAGATAAAAAAAAAAACCAATTCTGAAGCCTCCAAAACAGGAATGAAAGAAGAAGAGTGTCCATATGGTAAATGATCCATCTCACCAAAATGCATAGGTACAGGCCACTACATCTGCCCAGTATATAAGAACAAATACTGAATACATAGAATAACTCCATCGAACCAAGGAAGCATATAGAACCAATAGGAAATACCCCCATAATGTTGATCAAGGAGAGGCATGATAGATACACTGAGTTAGACTGCCAAGAAACACTGAATGATGAAGAATGTACAAGCACAAATAAAGGATGATGTTGAGGATGATTAGTCACATGACACACATGAGGCTAATATCGTGGAAGGAACACTCACTTGACAAAGGTACAACAAATTCCCCATGGCACTTTATAATATAGTGCGAGTACAATCAAGCACAAAATGTGTGGGATCCCAAGCATGCAAGATGACACTTTATCTCAGTGTGTTTTCAAAAGAGAAATGTTACAGAAAAATATGTATACAATATCTAGGAATGACTGAAAGCTATAGAAGCATATGTAACAACTAACAAGGAGTCATACCATGCACAAAAATAATCCCAAGACCTGAAACATCTAAGATATCTACCAGAATGCAAAATTCAAAACACTGAATAAAATATACTTGGAGCAGGTTCTGGCAATGATACCCATACAAGAAGAAGGAGAAAAAAACCAACTTTCCAATGACACGCTAAAGTCAAAAAATAGAGTCCAGAGGACCAAGATATGGAGACCAGAGTGCAAAATGGAATCCTGACTTTGAATTTTGAAAACCCCTGCTAGATGGAAAAGTCATAAAACCAAACCTTTAAAATCGTATCAGGATCAGAACTAGCTTTCCAACGATATCTCATTTGGCGAAAAACACTTTCATTTTCTCAAGTTATCAGTAAAAAACTGACAGGAGGTCAAAACTGGCAGAGGTACCCAAAAAAATGTTTTGAAAAATAAAAGAAATTGATCTTCCACCTCGAAAATCGTGTTCTTTTTTGTTTGTCACCTCAATTTTTGTGCCCAAAAATGGTCACATGCAAAAAAATTGTTTTTGCCTCAAATGGAAACTTTGTCCAAATTTGAACATGCCTTATATGGAAATAGGGTTTTGGGGGCATTTTGAGCACATTCGTGAGGTCGGTTTGTGTCGAAAGTGCTCCAAATAAAAATCCCCTTCAGATCCACATAAACAGATCTAAAATTTTGAAAACCTCAGTGCTCCAAAAAATCTTCAAAAAACTTAAGAACGGGCTGCTCCAGCAAGGCTCTGATACTATGTTAGAATTCAAAGAATTCATAAGCCAAGATCACCTATGACAAAATACCTATCACAAAGGCAAAGAATAGAGACAAAATTCACATAGATCTAAAAGATGGAAATATTGATTCAGAGAGAGAAATGAGGGAATTACAAAAGAATTGATAATTACAAAGTGATCAATCCTAATAAAGGAGATCAAAACCCTAAGAAGGGTGGAGAAACCTAGGTTGTATGAATAATTAATAAAAGAATTAATTATTGCATGCCTAAAGTTTAGCTTAAGTGAACCAGAGATAATTAAGTCAATAATAATTTAATTAATAAGTGAAAATGTGACTTAATAATTAAATCTATAATAATTAATAAGTGAAAATATATTTTTACTCTAACAAAGACCGCTTATGACCCCTTAATATTTCCTAAAGGGTCGTAAGGGGTCTTAAGGGGTCCTAGGACACATTAATATTTTGTAGGACCCCTTAATGCCCCTTAATGTGCCATAGGACCCCTAAGATGTGGTCTTAGGACTCTTAAGGCATCCTAAGACACATTAATGTATCCTAGGACCTCTTAATACCCATTAGGAACCCTAATATGTATTCCTAGGGGTCCTAATGGGTCGTAAGCATCTTAATGGGTCCTAGGACCCCTTAAGACCCCTAACAACCCCTTAGGAACCCTAAGAATTATTGTTTAGTTTCCTAAGGGGTCTTAAGGGGTCCTAGGACACATTAAGGCCCCTTAAGACCCCTTAATGTGTCTTATGACCCCTAAGACCCCTTAAAACTCCTTAGGACCTCTAGGACCCTAATGTGTCCTAATGTGTCCTAGGACCCCTTAAGACCCCTTGGGACCTTCTAGGACCCCTCTCTCTACATATTAGGGGTTGTAAGGGCTATTAAGGGGTCCTAGGATACGTTACTGTGTCATAGGGCCCATTAGACAACTTAGGACCCCTTACCATATGCTAATTAATATTAAGGAGTCCTAAGGGGTTGTAAGTGGTCTTAAGGGGTCCTAGGATACATTAACATGTCCTAGAACCCATTGTGACCCCTTAGGATCCATTATGACCCTTAAGATGTATGGTAAGGGGTCCTAAGGTTTCCTAAGGGGCCAATAGGGGTCCTATGACACATTAATGTGTCCTAGGACCCCTTATGGCCCCTTAGGACCATTCAAGACCCCTCTATCACATCTTAAGGGTTGTAAGGGTTGTTAAGGGGTCCTATGTGTCCTAGGATCCCTAGACCCTTTACAACCCCTTACCATACACTAATGAATGGTAAGGTTTCCTAAGGGGTTGTAAGGGGTCTTAACACACATTAAAGTGTCATAAAACCCCTTATGACTCTTTACAACCTTTTAGGACCCTTAGGATGTATGGAAAGGGGTCCTAAGGGGTCCTAAGGGGTTATAAGGGGTCATATGACACATTAATGTGTTCTAGGACTGTTATGACCCCTTAGGACACTTTAGGATGCTTAAGATGTATGGTAAGGGGTCCTAAGGAGTCATAATTTAATGTGTCCTAGGACTCTTATGACTCCTTAGGACCCTTTAACACCCCTAATATGTAGGGTAAGGTGTCCTCCAAGACATTAATATGTCCTAGGACCCCTTATGACCCCTTAGTACCCCTCTCTCTACATCTTAGGTGTTTTAAGGGTTGTTAATGGGTCCTAAGACACATTATTATGTCATAGGACCCCCTAAGACCCCTTAGGACCCCTTACCATAAAATAATGTATGGTAAGGGGTCTTAATGGGTACTAAGGGGTCATAAAGGGTATTAAGGGATCATTAAATCTTACAAACATTAATGCAAGAGAAATTTATAGTCCACCCATTAGGACTGCTAAGATGTATTGTTAGGGGTGCTAAGGGGTCCTTTGACACTTTATGACTCATTATGAACCCTTAGGATCCCTAAGATGTATTCTTAGGGTTCCTAATGGGTCTTAAGGGCTCTTAACGGGTCCTAGGACACCTTATGACCCCTTATGACCCCATAGGAACCCTAAGTTTTATTGTTAGGGGTCCTAAAGGGTTGTAAGGGGTATTAAGAGGTCCTATGATATTGTTTGACCCCTTAGCATCCCTAAAATGTATCCTTAGGGATCCTCAATGTTTGTAAGGGGTCTTAAGGGGTCCTAGGGTACCTTATGACCCAATACAACCCCTTAGAACCCCTAAGATGTACTCTTCAGGTACCTAAGGAGTTGTAAGGGGTCTTAAGGGGTCACAGAAGACCTTATGACCCCTAATATGTGTTCTTAGGGGTCCTAAAGGGTCATAAGGGGTCTTAAGGGGATTAATGTGTCTTAGGACCCCTAAAATGTATTCTTGGTGGTTTTTAAAAGGTCCTAAGGGTCCTCAATATCATAATTATTGGCAATCATGAGAAAAGGGTCCTAAGGTGTCCTAATGGGTCCTAATGGGTCCTAGGACCATATACGACCCATTATGACACATTAGGACCCATTAGGACACATTAGGACCCCTTAGAACACATTAATTATCACAGGACACACTAATGGGTTCTAAGTGGTCCTAATGTATCACAAGGGGTCATAATAGGATTGTAGACCCATTAGGACCCCTTAGAACACATTAACCATCATAGGACACACTAATGGGTTTTAAGTGGTCCTAATGTATCACAAGGGGTCATAATGGGTCGTAGGCAGTCCTAGGACACCTTAGGACCCATTACGGAAATGCATGATCTATATTATTCCATGGTGCAAGGAATATTATTGATGAACATGGGATTGAAACTACATCTATTCAATATACTAATGTGTGTTAAGGAGTCCTAATGGGTCCTAAGGTGTCTTAATGGGTCCCAATGTGCCCTAATGGGTCGTAATGGGACCTAAGGGGCCCTAGGACCACCTACAACCCATTAGGAACTGAAAAGTGCACCAATCTTCTATATTCTATGAATTCCCAAGGATTCTGAATTATGTAAGGGTTGTGCAATGCATTTGAGCCTACTTGACATAATAATAACATTATTAAAGGTATAAAAAACTCTTACAGTTTTGTAATACAAACCTCTCTCTCTCTCTCTCTCTCTCTCTCTCTCTCTCTCTCTCTCTCCTTTTCCTATTGTTACATAATGCATATACACTATAGCATGTATGTGCTATAGCACATAAGCGCTATGTAAACCATAAATTTGCATAGCGTGTATGCACTATTGTGCATACGTGCTTTTAAATGCATTGGAATCAACCAAACCTAAGGCTTGGAGGATTCAAACAGGTCAGAGATGTATTTTTAGCAAAATACAAAAAAATCACATATTTTCTTGTGTGGTCCCTGTTAGGTTTACTCATGGTTCAATAACGATAAAATTGGATGACATGATATTGTAGATCTCTCTATTAGATATCTAACCATAAAATTTATTTTTAATTTTGATTATTTTAAGCTTTTCATCTCTAATTTATTTTGTATGTATGTCTGATTTTTGTCAAAAACCAACGTGTAGTATTTTTGGCTTGTTCGTCAAATTTTGCAACAAGTTTTTTTTAGAAACTAGACTTCATTCTACACACTTTAAAAAAGAAAGTTTTGATTTCCGATTAGTTTTCAATGATTTCCAGGGGGAGCACACACAAATTTCACGTTTTCAAGATGTGTCCACTCAGAAAATTTGTAAAAATATCATATATTTATTAAAAAATTAGCAAAATTATGGGATAAACTACCTGGTGTTAGCTAACTTCTCAAAAGAGAAATTAAAAAATTTCAAAAAAAGTTAATGTTTGAGGGGGAGCACACTAAACACTATGTTATGTTTTTTACAAAAAATAGGACCACTTTTTGTGTTCCCCCTTTTTGAGGGCCTTAAACTCCACCATTTTCAAAAAAAATAGTAGTTTAGAAACTAGATTCAGAGTACTACAACTCTTGTTCTTTTCGCATCTTGAAATTTTAACTCTAACTATCTTGTATTTCTCATCGAGGTTCAGAGTTTTTTTTGTTTCATAAAAAGTGACATCTTATACCCCCTTTTTGGTCCCCCATCTTTGTTCACTTACCCAATACTTCATTGCAACCTTGGAAATTCAGAAATGCATAACTTTTAAAAAAAAAAATTTGGAGGATTTTAAAATATGAGGAAAAGGTAAATATTATTGAGTTTATGTAGGTTGGTAAGATACTAGCTTACAAAGAATAGAAGATATATTCAACATAAAACACAACTAGTAATTAAAGAGAAACTGACACCTCGATCCAATAACGATAGATTCAAGACTTAAGGAATAGGTAAACACATACAAATTTGAGCCAACTAAGTTGAATAATGAATCAACTACGAGTGGTAACTACCATAGTATACAAGATTACATCATTGTAGCTAACAATTTCACTTACATGCCCTTCAAATAAAATATTTTACCCAAAAAAAAATTATTTAAGCATGCATAAGTGAACAAAACTTCTTATACTATTATAAAATAAATTTACACTTGGTGTAAGATAGAACTAACCATAAAAAAGTTAGGTAATGTGGTATCAAAGTTAATATATGAACACCTAATTTCTTTCTACTAAAACATGAAGATATAAATGGAGAGAGAAAACAATTATAAACCCTTCTCTAAAATTACAGATAGCATTACACCACAGTTGATAAAGTGAAAACTATTTAACTTCATAGACAACATTAACCAAAAGGAACCTTATACTAATTTTGCAAAGAGCTCTCAAATTTGGATCTAGATATTTTTCATAGGGAGTTTATATTTATAATAAGTGAATTTTCTCAACTCATTTACATCATTGACATGTCCCAATATTTTGCACAAGGTTTTATATGCTCAACATCATACTTTAGACTTGCATCAATTTCAAAGATTTTTTATTATAATTGTTCCCTCAAGATTAGTTGCACTCTGCATAGTTTTAAGTTTGAATTCAATTTAGCATAGGTCATATAGTACACTCAAGCAAGCTTTGGAGGATCTAATTCGTTCATTGCATCATATGAATAAGATGTTTGTAATATCTATTTCTCCATGGTATTCTATATATGGATTTGATGAAGGGGGGACAAAATAAAATAATAGTAATATGGTATATTATGTGGTCACATGTTCCCTCCATTTTTCTTATTTAGTGTTAATCTTTATATGAATTTGGGGAAAATAATTCTCGATAGTTTCTAGCTAATTTTGCTCATTTTTTCCACAATATGCTAAATTTGTGTTTTTTTTATTCTCAACTCTATAATTCAGTAAACCATTGATCATTGTTCCTATCTATTTCTTGAAGGTAACAAGAATCTATGGTGATTTTTGATATTTGTGGTTGAATGTTTCATTACGATGCAAGAGCATCTTGGGTTCTTTGGAAATCTTGCACCAACCAAAAATATTTCCTGTAAGTTTTGTTCTCACTTTCATGTTTCTATTTTTTGGTTGGTGATCCTTCCTGTTGGCTCCTTGGATCTTGCAAACCTTATAGCGGATTGTGGACATCATGTGGAATCTATGCCTAGGTCGCATCTCGATCCGTTCTTTCCTAGTGGAGATCTCTTGAGTTTTGGGTCAGACCTATCTCTTCTTCATGCTAACAACTTATTTTGAGTTGTTGGATCTAGAGAAGCTTTCTTGTTGCTTGTGATCCTAATTGACACATTTTTTGATGATTTTATGTTCGTTCCCAACCTCCTTGTGTGATCACACTTCATTCCATATCAATCTGGAGGTGTTCTTCATGATTTGGTTCCTATCCTATTTTGTGCACGTTATATTTTCATGCCTTAGAGAATGTGATCTGTGCTAACCGACTTGTGTCTTGCGATCTTGTATATATATGTTGTGTTGGTTTCTTAGTTAGGAAGCTTAGTGGTAGATATCTGGTGTAGGAGCACCTCCAAATAAACCAATTTAATGCTTGGTTCAGAATGGTGGATGAAGGGTTAGATAGTTTTGTGGATCGAGGATCCCTAAATATAATAAGAGTCCTACATGTAATAAGAAGTCCTATTTGTGAGACTAAGAGACACAAGGTGCATTTATAAACCTTGGGGTCTACCTTGGTCAATTTGGAAAATTCAGGGTAGGATGGGTTAGAATAGGATAAAATAAGTAGGGAAGATTTTAAAACATTCAAATACTTTGGCTAAGGTCATTAGTAGAGTCTAGAGGTGACAAATTGGAAAGTTGACAAATTTTTTTAAAAAGTTGTCAATTTGCAAAACTGTAACTTTTTGAAAAGTTTTTTGTGTCTTTTTGGAAATTGGTTACAATTTGAATCCCAATGTTCACAATCGCTTGGATTAGTTGGAACTGATTGGGAATTCTATAAAAATTTTGGAAAAACCTTTCTCCAATGTTGTAGAGAAACTATTGTATGTAAGCATTTCTCAAATCAATAAAATGACCCCCATTTTTCTGTTATTTTCACAATTTTTTGCATTGTACGGCTCCATACGGATTCACATAGACAATGAAACCAGAAGATAGAGTTGTGAGTCCTCTATCATTTTCAAGTGGTTTGAGGTCTTGAAGTGAAGGGAAATGAAAGTTATTTCCTTTGGACCACTGAGAGGTCATTGATTGACCCAGCTAGGGTTTCGAGAGAAATCTTCTCATTCCTAGAGATTCCACCATGGGAAAAATCTAAGCCTTGGTGGAAAGAAAGGTCTAAGGATTTAATATAATAATTTTTGGGTCTTGGGGTTGGGCAATGCTGGCCGTGAGAGAAATGTTTAAAATCTCGGGATAGGCATCTCAATGTGACTGTCCTAGATTATGTGTTTAGGAGCACAACTTGGCCCTGGGATGGAATGGATACTTGAGAGTGGAGATTTGGTAGTCTTTTAGGTCCCTACACATGTTCCAATTGGTTTGGTAGAGTATTAGATCCATTTTAGGACACTTATTTTGTTAATGAAGGCCTAATAGGTCATTTGGCCTAGTGGTGAATTTAGGCATTTGAAGAGTTGGGTGATTGGCCATAGACCATGACTTGGAGAGTGTTGAGGGTAGTTTGAGAGGAACGTATAAAGGTTTCAGAGACTTAAGGAGAAGAGTTTTGAGTAAGTTTTTGTCGAAAGTTCCTAATTCCTCCTGTAAGTGTCGAGTGACAGTTATTGTCGAGTGTTCCTGTATGTGTCAAGTTGTCCAGTGTTGGCTGAGCGTTCCTACATGTGCTAAGTGAACCAGAGGTACTAGGTAGTAGCCCTTGGTAGACTTAAGTGTATAAGAAGAATCCTAAAAGTATATGTATGATTATTTTGTCTTCAAAATTATTGGAATAGAGTGTGTGGACATTTGTGAACTCTTGTTCCATCCCTTAAGTTTTGGGTTCAAGTTGTGGTTGAATAGTGCCTGGAAGGTGCTAATTAGGACTAATCAATAGGATTAGTTGAGAATGTGGGTTTGGGAATATTTGTAGAGCCTTGATATGTATGGGAGTGTTAGGGAGTACTTGGCATTTTTAACTCCACTTTGAGATATAGTTTTGGGCTCTTCTCCAAGTAGTATCAGAGCAACGTTAGATCTTTTTAAAAGATAAGTTGCAACCACGTCAGAAGGAGGAGAAGATGATGAATTACCTTCTACAATGAATAATGCAGAACTACTAAGGGTATTGAAGGAAAATGAATCAGAAAAGAAGTGGATGAGGCAAGAAATGGAGAAGCTTAAGGAACAAATCCAAAAAGGGAGTAGTGGAAACTTTGGAGTTGAGGAAGAGGGGAGTGATGAGGAGGCCCCCATGAAGGAAGAAGAGGAATTCCCTGCAGACCATAGGCTACTTTTGAAGAATTCAAAATTCATGGAGAGAAGGACCATGGATAGTAAGCTTGAATTACCTATCTATAGTGAGAAGATGGACCCAGAGGAAGTCATGGATTGGCTTGATACACTCACTAGTTTCTTTGACTGTGAGGAGATACCATAACACCAGAAGGTGAAGATACAAAATTCCAAGTTGAAGGGGTCTACCTTAACTTGGTGGAACTTCACTCGGGCTAAGAGAGTTAAAATTGATAAGAGTCCAGTTTGTACTTGGAAGAAGATGGTCACTTTGATCAAGGAGGCTTATGTACCAGAAGATTATGAAGTTCAACTTTATAAAAAGAGACAGAGTTTGAAACAAAAAGAGATGGATGTCTCAGGGTATACATAAGAGTTCTACAGGATTTCTATGAAGTCTAAGATGGTGGAACCAAATAGTATCAAACTTGCAAGGTATATGCAAGGGTTGAGGATAAACATTCAGGATGAATTAAGTCTGTGTACTCCTACCATTGTCTAGAAATGCTACCAACTAGCATTGAAAGTTGAAGAGAAGTTCAAAAGGAAGAAAGATCAAGGTGGGAGAGGAAGAGGCCATAGAGACTTTGTAAATAGAGGAAGAGGATCAATTAATGGAAGAGGACAAGGTCCTAGGAAATTTAGAGAAACAAACCAAGAGAATGCTCATGGGGAGATCAATTCTAGAGGCCCCTATAGGGGAAGAAGAGGAAGTTCAAGGGGTAGATTTGGAGGGAGAAGTTCAGAACCTCCAAGATGTTACAAATGTAACCAACTAGGACACCTTGCAGGAAAAAAATCAAGGGGAGAGAAGGGAAAACATAGTAAGGGAAGAAGACAATCAAGGGATCATATACATGGATCCTATGCGCCACCTAAAGAAGGAGAGGTTCTCATGATGAGAAGGACCTTGTTGAAAGAACTAAACACTCAAGAGCCCCCTCAGAGAAATATTTTATTCAGAACCACGTGCATGATTGGAGATAAAGTATGCAGAATGATAATTACCAGTGGGTCTACCGATAACTTGGTCTCTGAGGAAGCAGTAAAGAAGCTAAAATTGAGGACAGTGCCACATCCCACTCCTTAAAAATTTTCATGGCTTACAAAGAACCAACAAACCATCATAGAAGAGCAGGCTTGGGTGGAGTTTCAACTTAGAAATTAAAAAGTCAAGGTACTTTGTGACATTGTTCCAATGGATGTCTGTCATTTGCTGCTTGGAAGACCCCGGTAGTATGATGTGGAGGCACACCATGATGGGAGATTGAACACCTATGCCATCAACCACAAAGGAGAGAAGGTAACATTTTTTCCCCTTCTTGATAATGTAGATGAACAAAAAAATTCAAATTTTTTATTTGTAGGTGAGAAGGGGTTTTTAAAGAAAATAAGAGAAGAAGAAACCCCTTTCTATGAATTGGTTATTTTTCCAAAAGATGATAGGATAAAGAAGGTTAAGAAGGAATTAGAACCTTTGAGAAGAAGTTTGAGAAGAATAGGTCATAAGGAAGTAGCAGACCTATTAGATCAATATAAGGGCATTGTATCAAGAGATTTTTTTAGTGAACTACCCCCTGTTAGAGAGATAAGTCATAATATTGACTTGATTCCTGGAGAAACCCTACCTAATAAGGCAACTTGCAAGCTGACCCCACAACAAAATAAAGAGATGGCTAGATAGATTCAAGAACTCCTAGATGAGGGATTGATAATCAAAAGCCTAAGCCCTTGTTCAATACCTACCCTTTTGGCCCCTAAAAAATAAGGCACATGGAGATTGTGCACTGATTCTAGAGAAATTAATAGAATCGCCATTAGGTATAGATTTCATATGCCTAGGATAGAAGATCTATTGGACCATTTGGGGGTGCAAGATATTATTCAAAGGTGGATTTGAAGAGTTGCTACCACCAAATAATGGTTAGGGCTTGTGATGAGTGGAACACTAGCTTTAAAACTAATGAAGGCTTGTATGAATGGAGGGTGATGCCCTTTGACTTATCAAATGCTCTGAGAACATTCATGAGGCTCATGAATGAAGTGTTGAAACCCTTCCTTGGTAAGTTCATGATAGTGTATCTAGATGATATCCTTATTTTCAGTAAGGATGAGGATGAACATTTGAGGCATCTTGGTTTAGTCCTTAAAAGGTTGCATGAGGCAAATCTTTTTATAAACTTGGAGAAGTGTGTTTTTATGCAAGAATATCTTGTCTATTTGGGCTTTGCAATTTTAGGTGGGAACATCAAAATGGACCTTGAGAAGGTGGAAGTCATCCTAAGTTGCCCTTCGCCAAGGACAATGGAAGAAGTAAGGAGTTTCCATGGCCTTGCATCCTTCTATAGGAAGTTCATCAGGAACTTTAGTCAATTATGTGCACCTATTCTTGAGACCATCAAGGGTGGACAAAAGTGCAGGTTTGTGTGGACAAAAGGAGCAAAAGAAGCCTTTCAGATGTTGAAGCACAAGGTATCTGAGAAACCTATCCTAGCATTTCCTAATTATCAAAATATTTTCACTATTGAGTGTGATGCTTCTAATATTGCTATAGGGGTTGTTTTGAGCCAAGAAGGAAGGCCTATAGCCTTTTTCAGAGAAAACTTGAATGATGCAAAGAGGAAGTATTCCTCTTATGACTTGGAATTGTATGATTTAATCCAAGCATTGAAAAAGTGGAGGCATTACCTCCTACCAAAGGAATTTTTGGTCTTTACAGACAATCAAGCCCTTAGTTTCTTAAATAGTCAAGAAAAGTTGAGCCACAATCATATGAAGTGAGTTGAATCAATCTGAGCCTACACATTTTCTATAAAACATAAGAAGGGAGTTTCCATTAAGGTGGCAGATGCATTAAGTAGGAGAACCCTAGCAGTGCAAGAAGTTAGACTCCAAAGTTTAGGAATTGATTCTTTGAAGGGCATGTATAAGGATGATGAAGATTTCAGTAATATCTATCAAACTTGTTCTGATTTTTCTGAGGCTTACCATGTTGAATATGTAGATTTCTTGATATAGGATGGTCTTTTGTTTAAAGGACACCAACTGTGTATCCTTAAGTGTTCAATGAGGGAAAATATCATAAGGGAGAATCGTGCAAGTATCATGGGAGGACATTTTGGTTTGGACAAAACCTTGGAACATGTAAGAAGGTTTTATCATTGGCCCAAGCTTCAAACTGATGTAAGGAATATTGTAGAATCATGTACTATTTTTCAGAGGGCCAAGGGTACATCAACCAATGCAGGGTTGTATCAACCTTTGTCAATCCCTACAAGACCTTGGGAAAGTTGTAGTATGAACTTTGTCATGGGTTTGTCGAGGACATAAAAAGGATGTGACACTATCTATGTAGTAGTGGATAGGTTTAGAAAAATGGCACACTTCATCACATGCAAAAGTACAAATGATGCAACATCCATTTCTAACTTGGTTTTTAAGGAGATTGTCAGGATTCATGGATTGCCTCAAACAATCATCTTTGACAGGGATGCAAAGTTTATTGGTCATTTTTGGAGAACCTTGTGGAAAACGTTGGGGAAAATTTTGAGTTTCAGTTCTTCCTACCACCCACAGACTAATGGGAAAACAAAGGTATTGAATAAGTCCCTTGGGAACCTACTTAGGTGTCTCACAAAATAGTATGGAGCAAAGTGGGATTCATTTCTACTCCAATCAGAATTTTCTTTCAATGATTCAGTTAATAGGAGCACTAAAAAGAGCCCTTTTCAGATTGTATATGGTCAAAGTCCAAGAGGTATCTTGGAACTTAGAGATCTCCCTCATGAAACACCATCAGTGCACATGGTGAACACTTCGCAGAGGGTATGAAGGAGATCCATGGTTCAATTAAGTTGGAATTGGAGAAGAGTACACAAAAGTAAAAGAAGTAAAAGGATAAACACATAAGGGATGTATAATTGCAGGTTGGAGACTTGGTGTGGGCATACTTGAGGAAGGAGAGGTTTCCAAAAGGAAAGCATACCAAACTACTAATGAAGAAAGTAGGGCCTTGTAGGGTGTTGAAGAAACATGAGCTTAGTGCCTATGAGATTGAGCTTTCCCCACACCTTATTATATCCCCCACCATATTTAAATTTTTTTATTTAACACCATACAAAGGTGATGTGAATGCATGTACATAAATACAGGTCGAAGAACTCCATGAAGGTGTTGCAGGAATACCCCATCATGAACCTAAATAGCCTGAAAGGATATTGGACACAACGATCATCAAACAAACAAGGAATAATGTATACAAGAAGTACCTAATTAAAAGGGAAGGAAGTACTAAAGAGGAAGTTGTTTGAATGGATGAAAAAGACATAGAAAAACATGGCACAAGTTTGCAGGAACTTATCTCAAGAGGAATTGAGATTAGTGCACCCCAAGAGTATGGTGCATGAGCACCTCCAAATGAACCAATTCAAGGAATGGTTCAGAATGTTGGATGAATATTTATATGGTTTGGTGGATCAAGGATCCCTAAATATAATAAGAGCCCTACATGTAATAAGAATTCATATTTGTGAGACTAGGAGACACAAGGTGCAGTTATAAACCTTGGGGTCTATCTTGGTCAATTTGGAAAATTCAAGGTAGGATGGGTTAGAATAGGATAAAATAAGTAGGGAGGAGTTAAAAACATTCAAATACCTTCCCTAAGGTCTTTAGTAGAGTCTAGAGGCAACAATTTGCAAAGTTGACAAAGTTGTCAATTTGCAAAAATGCAACTTTTTGAAAAGTTGTTGCGACTTTTTGGAAAATGGTTACAATTTGAATCCCAACATTCACAGTTGCTTGGATTGGTTGGAACTGATTGGTAATTGTATAAAAAGGTTGGAAAAACATTTCTCCAATGTTGGAGAGAAACTATTGTATGTAAGCATTTCTCAAATCAATAAAATAACCCTCATTTTTCTATTGTTTTCACAATTTTTTGCATTGTACAGATCTGTACGGATTTACATGGGAAAATTAATGAAACCAGAAAATAGAGATGTGAGTCCTCTATTGTTTTCAATTGGTTTGAGGTCTTGAAGTGAAGGGAAACAAAATTTATTTCCTCTGAACCACTGAGAGGTCGTTGATTGACCAAGCTAGGGTTTTGAGAGAAATCCTCTCATTCCTGGAGATCCGCCATGGGAAAAAACTAGGCCTTGGTGGAAAGACATGTTTGAGGATGTACTATAATAATTTTGGGGTCTTGGGTTAAGGCAATCTTGGCCGTGAGAGAAATGTTTAAAATCTCAGGACAGGCATCTCAATGTGACTGTCCTGGATTCTGCGTTTAGGAGCACAACTTGGCCTTGGGATGGAATGGATACTTGAGAGTGGAGATTTGGTAGTCTTTTAGGTCCCTACATATGTTCCAATTTTTTTGGTAGAGGATTATATCCATTTGAGGATACTTGTTTTATTAATGGAGGCCTAATAGGTCATTTGGCCTAGTGGTGAATTTGGGCATTTGAATAGTTGGGTCATTGTGCATAGACCCTAACTTGGAGAGTTTTGAGGGTAGTTTGAGAGGAACCTATGAAGGTGTTAGAGACTTAAGGAGGAGATTTTTTGAGTAATTTTCTATTGAAAGTTCCTAATTTCTCCAGTAAGTGTCGAGTGGCAATTATTGTCGAGCGTTCCTGTATGTGTCGAGTTGTCCAGTGTTGGCCAAGTGTTCCTACACGTGCCGAGTGAACCAGAGGTACCAGGTAGTATCCCTTTGTAGACTTAAGTGTCTAAGAAGAATTCTAAAAGTGTATAGATGATTTTTTTGTCTTCAAAATCATTAGAATAAAGTGTGTAGATATTTGTGAACCATTGTTCCATCCCAGAAGTGTTGGGTTCAAGTTGTGGTTGAATAGTGCCTTGAAGGTGCTTAGGACTAATCAAGAGGATTAGTTGATAATGTGGGTTTGGGAACCTTTGCAGATACTTGAATTGCATGGGAGTGTATGGGAGTACTTGGAATTTGTAACTCCAATTTCAGATATAGTTTGGGGCTCTGCTCCACTATCCATAGGAAGTCTTTAGAGGTTAGCATCCTAGATGGATCTAGATTTTTGGTTGTAATTAGGGATGTATATCTTAAGTGTAAGACGACATGTTGTTGGACCAATATGATGTAAATACATGATTTATAGATAGTGCAAAGATCTTTTGTAGAATCTTCATTGTCTTTGTAAGGTTATTTTTTTCTGTGTTAACTCTAGCTACATGATTGAACCATCTCCATTGGGGACACTCTGACCATGACTCTGTAAAGTGGTATCAGAGAAAGATTTATTCCTGTGAGTGTAGATCATTGTTCCTGAGATTGTGAAATCCTAAATGGTTTATTGTGGGATGGAAGAATGTGAATTTGACCTACAATTGCAGGGGATTTTTATGAGGATGGATCAAAGAGATGTTGTTACTGAATGTGAACCTTGGAGTGGGTTGTGAACCTTGAGGTATGTGGTGTAGGGTGCCAAATCTATGCCCCTCATTTTCTTCCCTAATATAGATTAGGATCCTTTGGGATCAGTTTATAAATGAGAATAATATAATAAGCCAAGTGTAAGATCTTTTGGATTTTAGGTGCAATTATAAACCAGGATGTCAAAATGATCAAATGGGAATAAAGTTATGATTTCTAGGTTTCTCGCTAGGTATTAGGTCATTAGGACATGTTTTTAAGCCATTTGTGGTGTAATGCCCCACCATGCAATCTGATAGGACAAGAAATAAAATATCTATAAGATGCAAGTAATTTTTTGTTGTTTAACTAGAATAATATTCATCATTGTACTTCATATCTCTAAAATAAAAAAATACTTTTCTACAACTTGAATGCAAGATTTATTCAACTTAAGTCCTCACAGGTTCCCTAACGTCGCTACTAAAGCAACATTATCTAAACTATTTACATGCATAAGATATCCATTTAATTATGATCTTAAAAGATCTACATTAGTTTTAATGCACCAAGGTAAATTTCCCTAACTTGTTTCTTTCATTAAACATAAGTTAATCGTCTAACATCATCATTCCTTTTATCAACTGATGCCATTAGATTATATTGATTTTATAAATATCTATTATCATTTGTACCACTTTCCTCTAAACATTTAGGTAAGAGATTAGTATTAATAAGGTAGACATTATTCTAGGTACTTCAATAACCCATAAACATGAACCAACCATTAACATTACTATCAAGTTACTATCTTGTTTCATTATTTCATAACTAATCATTATTAATAATTCCAATCACTAACCTATCATTTCTCAACAATTTCCTTTGAT